>ML333019.1:0-135748 GCA_005239505.1 Nicotiana paniculata | reverse complement strand
CCCCCCCCCCCCCAACCGTTTTTTTTTAAATCTTAAAGAGCTAGTATTACTATATTTGCATTTTTGGTTATTATTTCACTTAACGAATCTAGATTTATTTAGAGCTAAATTAGACAATTAATTTATTCATAACTTTAAATATTCAAAATTACATGCAAAGTCCTGTGAGATACAATTTTAGTAAATTAACTGGTAAAGAATCAAACTTTATTTTTTTTAATCCCTAAATTAGAAACTTCAATAATTTACTTATTGTATGTTACTCGCTAGCTCTTCTTCAATTTATATTATGGTATTTGATTGAAACGTGAAATAAGTATGGTTGAAAAATTAACTTGATAGAAGATTTGATCTATGATCTCTCTACAAGTTTTGATTTAATTAAAAGATCTTCATGTTTTTCTTCCTATATGTTTGAAATTAAAGAATGAACTTAATTCATTAAAGGACGTTGATTATCAATTATAGGTTGACATCAACTCGACTTAGTCATTCACATAAATACCTTTTTACACTCAAGAAAAAAATTGATTATGGATCATGGGTTTATAATTAACCAACAAGAAGATTGTTTATTGAAAAATGATTGATGATCAACCAGGAAACAGATCGATTTATTGATCACAGATTGATAATTGATCTCGAAAGTGATAGACACAAAAAAAAGGGCGATTATTAACAATAGGTTGATAATAGACCAAAGAAGGATGTTGATTGACAATCACCAGTCGATTTTAATCCAAACATCAGCAAAAAGAAATTTAACCATTTAAAAAATATATTATTTAATATAATAAAATGATTATCCACATAACTGAAAATCTTTTCCAATTGAAGATTTAAAAGGGGTCACTTAACCAACTGTCCTGATAAAACATCACAGAAAACATAAAAGTTGGATAGGTTAACGATTTTGAATTCTTATAAAAGTTGTATGGAAGTGAAAATATAGTAAATATTAGAACATCTCAAAATAGGAAGAGTGCACAATATTCAGGTTAGAGGGAGTAATCAGATAAGGAATAAACATATTGATAATTACATATTGTATCTTGGACTAATTAGAATGGTCCAAATCTGCATAAGGAAATAAAAGTTTTCCTAATCTTTATGCTAAGCCTGATAGTTGATAATGACTTGTTTTTTTTTCTTTTATCATATGTTTAGATATAATAATAAATAATTATAACAATAACAATAACAATAACAATAAAAATGATTTTTAAAAAAATAATAAAGAAGAGAGTTGTGCGGTGGTGGAGGGATGGCATGGAAATCGTATATTTTTTTTTTTTCTTCTCTAAAGTGACAATTACATTAGAAAATTATTTGGGTTCCAAACGTAACGATCTAAAATAGTTGAAGTTGGAAAATTCTAAGTAGGCGTTTGGAAATAAGAATTGTAAAATTTCAAAAAAATAATAATTTTTTTTTCAAGTGAAAATGATATTTGAAAAGTAGAGTTGTGTTTGGACATGAATATAATTTTGGGATGTTTTTGAATTTTTGTGAATGACCTGAGTGAAAATTTGGAAAAACAATTTTTTGGAGTTTTTAAAATTTTCAAAAAATTCAAAAAATTCAAAATTCATTTTCAAGTGAAAATTGGAAATTTTTTGACCAAACACTGATTTCGAAAAAAAGTAAAAAAATTTCAAAAAAAGGTGAAAAAATTCTTATGTCCGAACTGGCTCTAAGATCCAACATCTTTCACGCCATTTTGAATGAAAAGTAGAGAAAAGTGATTTTTTTTTGCGTAACCATTCGTTATTCAAAATTCATCCGACCAATACAAATTTATTCTACGAGATTATTAGAACAAGATTTCAACAAGGTGAAGTAAAACGACAAAAGAAAAAAAAAGTAGCTGCTTTGCCCGGCTAAAACTTTTTAGTGCAACACTATGTACTCATTTACTCCCTCCGTTCACTTTAACCTGTCGACTATTGACTTTGCACACCCTTTAACAAATATAATAAATAAAGTGTATAATTTACTATGATACTCATATTAATTGGTGTATAGTTTTAATGAATTAAAAAATAATTCAGAATGAGTAATTAATGTTTAGGGTAAAATAGAAAAAATAAATTATTTTTTTCTTGATATGTAAAAGTGAACAAGTAAAACTAAAAATTTATTTTTAGAATAGTGGACAAATAAAAGTAAAATGGGAAAGTATTTGTTAATGTTAGGTATTATTGCATAAAACAACTAGTGCTATTTGGCAACCAGTAACTCAGTAAGAAGTAACAATAAACTATTTCCAGTTCCGTTTCTTTGTTCGGATTCCTTCTTCTTCTTTTCTTTCAAACTTTAATTTCTTGCATTTTATTTTCTTTTTTGGGGAGCGAGGATGGTTCTTCCCTTCTTGGGCAGTGAGAATTTGACAAAGAATTAACTATGCTATTTATATAACATACAAGGGGTCATTTGGCTTGAACACAAGTTATACCGGATAAGTTATATCAGTATTAGTTATGTGAAAATTAATTATCTTGATATTATTTTTTATAATTGTTTGGTATGTTCTACTAATTTTGGATTGTCAATTTTATTGCTTTATCCTGTAATTATTATTCCACCATCTGACATGTATAAGTTATTCCGATATTTTTTTTAATCTTGGGATAACTTATTATAGGATTAGTAACTAAACAAGGAATACAACTATACCAAATTTTTATCACATAATTATTTATACTTATTCATTATACCAAACGACGGTGAGAGTTCTACTAAATAAACTCAAGCTCATTTTTCCTACTGGCTTTTTAACTCTTAATCCATTCATTAGATATATAATTATATACTAGTAGTATATTTTTTGAACCATGTCCTCCGGACCAAAATCTCAAAAATGAAAAATAAAAAATAAAAAATTAGTGTCAAGTTTATAAGGATTGACTTTGTCTTGGTTCTTAGCCTCGCAACAAATGGGAAAACTCTTAAATAACTCAAAGACATATCGTTGTCACAACTTCACAATTATTCGTTTTTCACGAGTAATACTAATCCAGCAGTTTAAGAAATTCAACACCTCAAAAAAAAAGGAATGAAATTCACGCATGGACTGGGATTTCTTATTTATAATTCTTATTCTACTTTTGACCAAGAGCAATATCGTCATTTCAATAAAACTATAATTGCTTCCTAATTTGAAAAACGAAGACGTTAGACTAAACACATTAATAATAATTTCTTCCCCCACTTCACACACTTATATAAATACCCTCAGCTCTTCAATTCCCTACTAAGAAAAAAATTGAAAAAAAAGAAAAATCTGACACTAGGCTTACACCTTGTCTGACTTCCACCATTTTACATCCAATACCAAACGCGCATTTAATCATCGTATTTCGTGTTCCCGCCGTTCTTCTTTTACACCCTTATTCTCCTTTCTATTTGCAGAAACTTTCTAAGAAAAAATCTTGTGTTGAAGTTAAACACACCAACAATTTACACATATATAAAGGAAGAAAAGAGGCTTTGTTTTTGTGTTAAAAATGGCAGTGTCAAAGAGCAACAAGAAGAAGCAGCAATGTTACATAGCAGTGCCATCTCAGATAATAAATTCACTTTCTTCTTCAGGACTTCAGTCTCTGTTACTTTCTCCCAAGAAAAAGAATCCATCTTTTTCTTTAAAGCTCAAGCTTTTGCTCAATAATCCAAGATTCTGGGTTTTGTTTCTCTTTGCTTTTGGTTTTGTTGGTATGTTAAAGATGTGGTTTAATTTTGAAACTTTAGTTCCTTTTACACCAAACCCATGTGAGATTTTACAAGAAAAGAGCTCATTCTCAAATGACAAACAAGTTTCTCAGCTCAGTATTGGAGCTTTAAATGTGGGGAAAAAAGAAGAAGAAGGGGATGAAAAGAGTGAGTTTTGGGAACAACCTGATGGGCTGGGTTATAGGCCATGTTTGGATTTGAGTGCAGAGTATAGGAAAACAAGTGTAGATATTGTAAAAGGAAGGAAAAAATATTTAATGGTGGTGGTTTCTGGTGGAATGAATCAGCAAAGAAATCAGATTGTAGATGCAGTGGTGATTGCAAGGATTCTTGGTGCTGCTCTTGTTGTTCCCGTTTTGCAAGTTAATGTCATTTGGGGTGATGAAAGGTTTGTTCTTTTTCTTTATTTTCTTTGTTTCCAGCTCAAAAGTTTTAATCTTTTTGGTCTGTTTTGTTTCATTCAGTTAGGAAAATGTTTATTTTCCTGCCTAATTCTCTGAATTTAGGCAACTTTATCAACTTGACAAGCTTATTTCATCTATTTGGAAACTTCAATTATTGAAGCAATTCTGATTTGGTAGAAAATTGGTTGTTTCCATAGAGTAACATTGTGGTTGGTCTAAGTTAGATTTTTATGCTATTCTGGGGTGTTTTTGATTTCTTAGCGTATGTTCTATGTTTCTTTTTGGTGTTTATGTGCAGTGAGTTCTCTGATATATTTGACTTGGATCATTTTAAGGAAGTATTAGCAAATGATGTAAGAATAGTTTCATCACTTCCATCTACACACGTGATGAGTAGACCAGTAGAGGAGTCAAGGACTCCTCTCCATGCCTCCCCTGAATGGATTCGTTCACATTATACCAGAAAGGTATGATGAATCTTTCAATTTTCTGTCGAGTTACTTGTTTTGGTTAAATAGGTGTTTAGTCCAAAAGCCTAAAATAATTAAATAGGTCAGCCCGTTGCACAAAGCATCTCGTGTTCAAGCCAGGTCTAGGGAAGGGCCGCACCCCAAGGGGGTGTGATGTAGGCCGCCTAACCTTATGCAAGCATCAATGGCTGATTACACGGCTCGAACCCGTGACCCATAGGTCACACATAGCCACAACTTGACCGTTTCTCCAAGGCTTCCTTTCAAAAGCCTAAAATAATTGAAAGCAATAAACCAAAAATGGGAAGACAAAAGATTAATGGTTTTCTTTTTTTAGTTTGGTAGTTGAGGTTCAGTGTATGATTAATGGTCTTTAGCAAGTCCATGCTGTTAGACAAAATCAAGATTGTAAAACTTGATGGCTTTTGAAATTTCTATATATGGAGAAAATCAAGATTCGTGTTTTTTCTTTGGTTAATACCAAAGTTGAGATCTTTGGAAGAAATATTGCAATAGTATCTTTCAAGTTGGCTAGTTGGACAAAGTCTTGAATTTGACTCTATGTCAGGCGGGCAGCTGGATGGAATGAATTACTATATTCTTGAATAGATACCTGAACCAAAAAATGCAAATACCACTTCAACTCTTAGACTTTTTCATAAGGATATTTACTATACATGTAGATGTTTTCGTCTTTTTTGTGTTTGGTGAATTGAAGTTGAAACTAAGTTTTGGGAATTCACGGAGGATCTGATTTTGATTGTTGCATTGATGTTCCTGCAGTTTAGGAGGGATGGAGTTCTACTTCTGCGAGGCCTTGACTCGAGGCTTTCTAAGGATCTTCCCTCTGATCTTCAAAAACTTCGCTGCATGGTAAATTTAAATCTCATTGTTCTAACATTATGCAGATATTGTTAGTATGTGTATTCTTCGAACAAAACAACTGCTAAATGTTTCTGTAGTCATTAGCTGTCTAATGTACAAA
Source organism: Nicotiana paniculata (assembly GCA_005239505.1). NCBI lineage: Eukaryota > Viridiplantae > Streptophyta > Magnoliopsida > Solanales > Solanaceae > Nicotiana > Nicotiana paniculata. The sequence goes on along the minus strand of ML333019.1, from coordinate 130,160 downwards.
ATTCGGATATGTGAACTTGTAGGTGGCATTTCATGCTTTGAGGTTTTCTCCATCAATCTTAGAACTTGGTAACAAACTTACTGAGAGGATGAGGAGCAAAGGACCATATATTGCTCTTCATTTGAGAATGGAGAAGGATGTGTGGGTGAGAACAGGATGTCTTCCCGGTTTAAGCCATGAGTATGATGAGATGATCAACAATGAGCGAAAGCAAAGGCCCGAGCTCTTAACTTCACGTTCAAACATGACTTATCATACCAGAAAACTTGCTGGTCTCTGTCCCTTGAATGCCTTAGAGGTCACAAGGTCAGCATTAGCCTTCACAAAAGTTTTATTCTGCTTATGCACTTCCAAAATGTTGCCTACTTAACAAATCTACAATCTGTGGTTAGGTTGCTTAAAGCTCTAGGAGCACCAAAGAGTGCAAGAATATATTGGGCAGGAGGAGTTCCTTTAGGTGGGAAAGAAGCATTGCAACCATTGACAAGTGAATTCACTCACTTCTATAACAAAGAGGATCTTGCATTGCCCGGGGAACTTGAGCCATTTGCAAAGAAAGCCTCCCTTATGGCTGCTCTTGATTACATAGTATCCGCGAACAGCAACGTTTTCATGCCTTCTCATGGAGGAAACATGGGCCATGCTATTCAGGTATTGCCTCCCTTCCACTTACAGTTGCTTGGAAATTTAGTTTGTGAGATTTCCCTCTAACTAGTGATTGTAATTTGTTTTTTGTAACAGGGTCACAGGGCTTATGCAGGACACAAAAAGACTATTACTCCCAACAAAAGACAGATGCTTCGGCATTTTCTGAATTCATCTCTCTCTGAAACAGAATTCAGCAGAATTATATTGGAATTGCATAGAGATTCCTTAGGTCAGCCAGAATTGAGGAAAGCAGGAAGGGATGTGACCAAGTATCCTGTCCCAGAGTGCATGTGCAATAGTACTACGAGCTATTCGTCGATGTAACTACTCCTTACGAGGGAATAACATGTGATAAACCGTACAGTCTTACAACATCCTGAGAATTTTGGATAAGCCTCACTATGCTTTTTAAGAGCAGACAAAGGTGGTTTGAGGTGCAGTTTTCGACTCGGTTTGGAGGTAAATGGTTGGTGGTTATAACTTAATAGTAACATGAGTACGATGCAGCAGAACTGGGAAGGTGATTCTGTGATACAGCAGCAACATATTATACAAGTTCAATTCCTATTTCTTCTTTATAGTGTTCTTTTGAAGCTGGGGAGCAAAGGTAAAGATGCATTATCTGCTTAGGGAAATGAACACATTTTTATTCATTCATTCTTTACAGTGTATCAATGTAATCCGCCATAGTCAATGTATATGTGATATATGTGTTAAATGTATATAATCATACGAAATTTTGAGGTATATGTGCCACCATTCTAATTGTGTATCTTTCTGAGCCTGTTCATATATTCTCGCTTTAAACATTGAGCAGTCGGAAAATGTCATATCTTTTTCAAATATTAACCCTAATAACAAATTTGCTTGAGAATAATAGAATGTAGGAATATATGTGGGTGGGGTGGGGTGGGGTAATAATGCAAACTGCCTTTAGATGGGGCTGAAATGCAGTTTTGGTTAAATTTGGAAAAGCAAATTGTAGTGGCCCTAGTGAAAAGAATAAGAGGAGACAGAATAATTTTTTTTCCAGATAGGTGAAATGTAAATTAGACAACCAGCAAGAAGTGAATGCTGGGAAAAGTTATATAGTCAAAAGAATGAACCATTACTACAAGTCATGTAATGCAACAAAGGAAATCAATCAACAATGGCCAACTTATCATTTACATCTATATTGCACTTAAAAGATTAAGTATAGAGCCTTTTATGGTTTCAAAAAAAATATATTGGTCCTATCTTTCAAAATGGACAACCAAATGGCAGCTGGAATGAGAGTAGACAGAATAATTCACGATAAAAAATAAAGTTCTTTTGACACATAAATATAATGTTCTACTCCAATTGATAGAGTTTAAATATTTAATGTGCTCTACACATTTGGTAGCATACTATTGTCAAATGATTGCAAATAAGAATTTAAGTCATAATCGTTATGTTTCAGATAGGCTCCCAGTTTTATATTTCATTAATTAACAAAATGATACGAGTGCAGCTCCTTTTCCTTGAACTTTTTGGATGCTAATGTTGCATTAACAAACTTCATTGCTTAATTCTTCTAATGATAATTCAATCTCATACCATAGGAGTACCACTAGCTAGAATCGAATATACAATTCAAAAGAGCTGCTCTCCTGATACGCGGTAACAATTGGACTTTGGTCTAGGCTTAAACAAACTAACCCAAAAAAAAAAAATTTTTTTTTTACCTCCTATAGCAAAGCTTTACACCTTATTTATTATAAATAAACATCCTTTTAAAATATTATTTTCTGTAGCTACCTTTTAGGTTTTATATTCCCTCCGATCCACAATAAGTGATTTTTTAGCCTTTTTTTATGGTCCAAAATAAGTGATTTATCCAGATTTCAAGAATGAACTAATTATTTTTTTCTACAATGCCTTGGAGTAAATAATGTTGGAGTATGTATTAATAGTGTTTATGTGAAGAGATAATAAAGGTTAATATGGTCAATTTCATTACTAATTAATGTTAAAAGGTGAATTTCATAATATGTGTGAAAACAACCAAAAAATCACTTATTTTGGACTGGAGAGAATAGCAAAATATGTATTTATGGTCACTTCCTACTTTTTAGCCATTAAATACGCTTGATAATATTTTTCTCTCTCCAACTTTCTGTTCTTTCTCTCACAAGACCACCGTATAATATACAACTTCAGAAATCAAGATCTCTCTCCATAATCTCTCTCAACCCCAATCACTTCTCCATGAATACAATCACGATTCTCCACTGAATCATCTCCATTGTCTCGCAAAATTTTCAATTTTTTTTGCTCCAAAAAGTTGTGGTAAATGTTAAAGTTGTTAGATGTTCGATTGTACATTGCTTCTTCTGATTTTCTTTACTAATTTTTTTTAGAAATAATCACCATTGTTATTCTTTCACCAGAAAACTCGAAATTTCATCTCCAATGGCTGATTCAACAGCTCACAATAGGGTTACCCCACATCGAAACAAGCCAATTTGAGAAATCTTCGAAAGAATCAACACTTCCTGATGCGGAAAAGAGAAAAGAACTTATGGATGATGATTAAGGGATTAAGGGAAAAGATACTTTATTTTCATTATATTCAATGTATCTCGATGTATTCCATATATATCATTGTATTCACCGTCTTTAGTTTTTCTACCTTTTTAATATATTCACTGTATTTAACTGTATTCAAGTTAAATACAGATTCAGGGGTTAAGGGAAACAATACTTTATTTTCATTGTATTCAATCTCGATGTATTCCATGTATTCACTGTCTTTAGTTTTTTCTACTTTTTCAATATATTCACTGTATTTAACTGTATTCAAGTTAATTATATAATTTCAAAGCTTCACTTTATTTCACTGTTTTGTCCAGCAGTATATATTCACCAATATGTGTTCAATGTATTGTAGAATGTATTCATATATATTTTTTAATTAATATAATTTATGTATTCAGATGTATATATGTATTCAGATGTATATATGTATTCAAATGTATCTGCAATATGTATTCATATGTTTTGCGCTATAGATGACCTACTCTCACGATCCCAAAACACCTGGTTGTGATGGCGCCTATCGTGGAATCAGGAAAGCCACACACTCTGTTTGGATTAAAGTTATTTTTAGAAAATTCGTAAATTTAGTAGCCAAAGGTGTCATTAAAATCCATTTAAACGTTGATCATCATTTAAAACATAATTAAAAATCTGATCCCAGATCTAGTGTCACCGAATCATGAGCTACTACAAGATAAGAGTGCCGAAATACAAAATAGACAACATCGTCTGAAATAATATAAATGTGCCAGGAGGATAAAGAAGGAGAAATCGAGGCTGCGATCGTCAGCTGCTACCTCGAAGACTCCAGGGAACTCTGTCAAGCAATCAACCACTGCTACTCGGCCTGTATGAACCTGGATCTGCACACAACGTGCGGGGTAACATGAGTATACCAACTCAGAAGTAACGAACCCAAACTACGGGCTGAGAGGTAGTGACAGACTAAACCTCAATAATTGTAATGAAAACAGTACACAGAATTTAGGCATGCTCACAGTTCCAACAGATAATGAAAACAGAATATGACCGATATGATAAGTAACCCAGGTATATCTCAGTACTCTACATGCCAATGTATCAACAGTGTGGAAATGCACATAGTGCTTACAGCTCTCACACAGAAGTCCACTCAGTACTGTATATGGCTCTCAGGCCTAGGGAAAATCCATCCCGGAATATGCATAAACACCGGTGAGCGTAGTCACTCAGTATTGATGAAAAGGCCAATCCAGCCCCACGGAGAAGATCCATCTCCGGAATACAACACTCGAACAAGATTCATGTCTAGGAACGACCCATCCCTCACATATCATCAACTTCGGACAAGATCCATCCTTCAATATCAATGCGCTTACTGGGGGTGTAAAGACTCCGGAGGGGCTCCTATTGTCCCAAGCGCTATATCAAGGCAACAAAGGCATGATCTGAGTATCGCTGCGGTGTGCAGTCAGATCTCATAACTGTCTCAATAACAGGCTCTCGGCCTCACTCAGTCGTTACTCTCCAGTATCGCTCACATGGGCCCACATATGCATGAACTAGCCCGAAATAATGAATATATATAAAATCAACAATTACCGAGACTGAGGCATGAAATGATATGCTATGACAAGACTAAGTACACAAAATCAAATAAACACATAAAGAGAGAGCAATATACGACCACTCGGGTCTCAGCATTTTTCGGCGTGAAGCCCTAGCATTTGACTTAGTATGATTTCTAGCATGTTCACATTAACCACATCAATAAAAGTGCGGATATCAATCCGAAATAACTACTAGATGGTGCCATGGGATGAGCCCGGCCACAAATCACTCGGTGTACGCCCGCACGCCTGTCACTTGGCATGTGCGTCACCTAAATTATAATCATATAGCATATAGTTCGGGGTTTCGAACCCTCAGAATCAAGTTTGAAAACGTTACTTACCTTAAAAGCGGCTAAAATCCTAGCCCTTAATGCCTTTGCTTCAAGACTCGGCCTCCGATTGCTCCAAATCTACCAAAAATCAGATTTATATCATTAATATATGCTAAGGAACGAAGCCCACTAGAAATTATCAAATTCAACCAAAAATCCCAAAATTGGCCAAACCCAACCCCCGAGCCCACATCTCGGAATTCGATAAAAATCACATAAAAAAAATTCTCATCCTCCCACGAGTCTATACATACCAAGAACATCAAAATCGGAGCCCCAATTAAAGGTCTCCAATTTACAAGCCATAATCCCCCAAATTATACCATTAAATCCCACAAATTTTGTGATTAATCAGTCAAATACCAACATAGAATCGAGTATTAGGTTCAAAAAGTTTACCTCAATGTGTTTCCCTTGAACCCATCTTCAAAATCCCTCAAAAAGCTCCAAACTCGTCCTAAAAAATGGTGAAATATAAGAAAATTCGCGAAGGCATCATTTTAAACTTTCTGCCCAGTGACCACCGCACCTGCGGAACATTTCTCGCACCTGCGGCCCCGCACCTGCAGTCCCAGGTGCGCACTTGTGATATTTCATTAAAAGGCCAACACCGCACCTCGCTTCATCTACCGCACATGCGACTTTGCAGGTGTGGCCAATCGTCCGCATATGCGGTCCTTCTCCCCCTTAGCCGTTTCCGCACCTCCGATTCCCAATTCGCACCTGCGGTGACCGCACTTGCGGACACCCCTCCGCATTTGCGGAAATCACAAAACAGATCACACCAGCAACCTTGTAAGGCCAAAAACTCCTCCGTTAACCATCCGAACTCATCCCGAGGCCCTCGGGACCTCAACTAATGGTACCCACAAGTCACAAATGATCACCCGAACTTAGTCGAACCCTCAGAACACCCAAAATAATACCGAAACATCCAATCAACCCATGATTCAAGCCTAAGGATTTTCAAACTTTTCCAAAATCACCAACAATGCCGAAAGTACCCAAAACTCATCCGAATGACCTGAAAATTTACACACACATCCAAAATGACGCTACGAACCTGTTCCAACTTTCAAAATTCCATGCGGACCCCTATAGCTAATTTTCCACTGCCGACCGGAAATTGTCAAAAACTCAATTTCACCAATTCAAGCCTAATTCTACCCTGGACCTCTAAACCACATTCCGAACACACTCCTAAGTCCCAAATCTCCTAACGAAGCTATACGAGCCCTAAAATCTGCATTCTGAGGTCGTTTACCTAATAATCAACTCCCGGTTGACTTTTCCAACCATAAGGCCAACTTAAGAGACTAAGTGTCTCATTTCTCACCACGACCACTCCGAACCCGAACCAACCGACCTAACACATCATAAATAGGCTAAGCGACACATGACAAAGCATAAACAGGGAAAACAAGGCTAATCTCGCGGAACGACTGGCCGAGTCGTTACACCTGCCGAGTCTTTGGAACGACTGGACGAGTCGTTACACCTGCCGAGTCCTTCATCATGGTTTTGCCTAACATTTCCTCGAGGTCTCCTTGGGTTTCCTTGCATATGAACTCCTTCCATAGCATTTACTTGCTTAGGCCCTTGCAAATGTTGGAGTTGGGCTTTAGCAAGTTGGTTCATGGTTGTTGTAAACTCGGCAATTGCTTGCCCTTGTTCTTGGAGTTCCTTGTGGAGACTATTCACACCGGTTTCCCCTTGAGGCACATTTGCTCTACTTTGCCAAGCCGAAGATGTGTCACCCATTTCATCAAGAATCTCACATGCCTCCGGGTATGTCAAATTCATAAAATTACCACCGGCCAATTGGTTGACCACACATTGATTTACCGTGTTGATTCCCCGGTAGAATGTTTGTTGTATCATAGCCTCGTTCATGTCATTGTTAGGAAATTCCTTGACCATGTTTCTATAGTGTTCCCATATTTCATGTAGGGGCTCGTTTGGCTCTTGTTTGAATGCCAAAATCTCATCTCGAAGGGCTACCATGTGGCTTGGGGATAAATACTTTGCAATAAATTTATCCGCAAGCTCGTCCCAAGTGGATATAGAATAGTTTGGGAGACGCTCAAGCCAATCTAATGCTCTTCCCCTAAGCGAGAACGGGAACAACCGTAACCTTATTGTGTCCTCAAAAACATTAGTTTGCTTACTCCCCCATCATGTATCAACAAAGCCTTTGAGATGCTTATAGGCATTCTGATGGGCGGCTCCGGTGAAGTATCCTCTTTGCTCTAGGAGAGTGAGCATAACATTTTTGATTTGGAAGTTCCTCGCTCGAATCCTTGGCGGGACTATTGCACTAGCATACCCCTCGTTTGGAAGTACCCGTGGAGAAGCTCTAAGGGCTGGAGGTGGGGGAGGGTCTGGAACATCATCCTGAATATTGGCATGTCGGCCTCTTCCTTGTGGAGGAATTTGATTGATTTCATCTTCTTGATTGTAATAAACCTCCACCCCCGGAATCACATTTGCTAGCGGATCGACCATTGTACCTAACTACACAAAACAAGGAAGTTAAAAATAGAAGGAAAGAAAAAACACACTACGCTTCAAGTCACAAATATAGTCACACCGTTAAAGCTCCCCGACAATGGCGCCAAAAAGTGACGGCAACGCACCCACACTACTATATAAGTATGAAGGCAAAGGTCGTGTAGCTTTTACTCGAATGGTCGGGATCGAGTCCACAGGGAGCCTACAGATGGGAGTGAATGTATCAGTGATCTAGAAGGGTCGAGTGTTTCTAATTGCACTTCTAAACATTGGTTGGTGTTGAACTATACTAAATGTATTCTATTGTTTGTAAGCTAATTAATGACTAACTTTGTTTTGTTTTTGTTGTTGTTTTCTAATATTGATAAAGGCACTAGGGTCATGATTGTGTCCTAGGTGGATACACAAAGGGATTCAATTCTAAGGTCGAGGAATTTTCTAGGGATATAGCTATAACCAAAGCACGAAGGTGCTAACTCTATACCTCTCAGTAGTTTGAGTGATTATACCCTAATTGCTTCTCTCGAGTGCAATTGGGTGCCCAATAATCAAGCAACATAGGCTTAGGTAGGGTGTTACTCTCTCGAGGTTTAACCCGTTAACTAGGGCTCAAGTAGGGTTTTACCATTTCTGGGTTTAACCCCTTTGATTGGGACTACCAATCTCTTGATAATGCCCTAATTTCCTATTAGGCTAATTTCTAGACTCAAGTCTTCTTTCTCAAGAAAGACCCAAGTCATGAAAAGGTTAATTAGTGTTTGCAACCACTAATTATAGCAATAAAAACCTTGAAATAGCCTAAATAGCCAACACCCATTAATTTCCCAACCTTAATTTCAAAACCCCATTATATACCCACACTAGGGTTGAGCCACAACCCTAGCTAATGGGTCTAGCTACTCATAATCAAAGATGAGAACAATGATAGAGAAGAAGAATAACCCATTTAATTGATTCCTAACAATGAAATTGAAGTTTTCAATGTTAAAAATGCAAGAATAAAGCTAAAGAAATAAAAACCCTAAAACATTCACGAGCTCTCTACTCTGAAAAATAGCTGATATCTTCCAGATCTAGAAATAAATTACAAAATAATCTATTTATAGTCTGCCAAATTTTCAGACAAAAATACCCCTGCAAGACCACCTTGGACCGCGAAAACACGACCGCGGTCCGCGAAAACAATAGGACCTCACTGGAACGCCACCGCGGTCCGCAAAACTTCGACCGCGATCGCGGCGAGAACTTGTAATTCTTGGGTCACACTGGAACTCCACAGCGGTCCGCGAAACTTTGACCGCGGCCGCGGTGGATGACAATCAACTTTCTGAGCTACTGGAAATGCACCGCGGTCCACGAAACCACGACCGCGGCCGCGGTGGCTGATGGCATAATTTCTGAACTCACTGGAAATGCACCGCGGTCCACGAAACCACGACCGCGGCCGCGGTGGCTGATGGCATAATTTCTGAACTCACTGGAAATGCACCGCAGTCCGCGAAACCACGACCACGGCCGCGGCCACGGTGGCCTTGTTGGCTTGAGTAGCCTTGTTGGGTTTGATCCTTGTGCTGGATTCACTCATATTTTGAGCATATTTTAGACTGAATGCCTTCATTTCTGGTTCAATCCTGAAACAAGCACAACGTATAAGATTTTGGGGCTATTTTGTGTAAAATTGTATCCAAAATTCATGTATAAAGGCATGGAAAATGAGGCAAAAAGCCAAGTTATCAGGAGTCTCAACACTGACATCCCTCACAAAAGCCAAATACGATAAACACCCTTTTTCTATAATACGCCGAGCCTTCAGATAAGAAATCACCCTACTAGGCACATACTGAGCAGAACCTCTCCACTCAACCCTCGGAAATCCTAGCATCGCTAAAGTCACGATCTTAGCGTGAAAATCTAGAACAACATGGCACGGAGACAACCGATCCATGCCCAATATCACATCAAAGTCAACCATGCTAAGCAATATCAGATCCACTCGGGTCTCCAGACCCCCAATAGATATCACACACGACCGGTACTATCACGCCCCGAACCTGGGGAGGCGTGGCTGGCACCCGGTGCCGAGTTGGCCCGAGTGAACCACTCTGTAACTCATAATCATTCGATCAAAATTAGAACATACATAGGTTGTGTTGGCTGAACTCATTCATTTGGTTACTATCATGGGCTAACATGGCTACAACTCATAATGTACAACTGTAAGTGGGCAACACTGTATCAGTAAACTATCGTTCTCAAGACATGAATACATATGGGACGTCAAGGCCTCTGACGTACTGTACAAAATGAACCTTTTTCTACAAAGCCTCTAAGGTTATTTGACATCAAATGGGACAAGGTACCGGCATAACCATAAGTCTGCAGCAAAACTCTGACACGATGACTCATAGACTCAGTCGTACTCCGAATGAGGTGGAGTCTTACCGATCCTTCTTTGGATGCCAATCTCGTCGAATATGAGAGCTCGTCAAACTGATTATCTATACCTGCAGGCATGAATGTAGCGTCCCCAACAAAAGGACGTCAGTGCGAATAATGTACCGAGTATATACGACAATATACTGAAAGCTGAAACTAAACTGATAATATGGCAACTGAAGGTAGCTGGAAGTCAAAGATAATCTCATGGTATGCTTACCTGCTGATACTGACTCAATTCTCTCAATATAACAAGTAAAATAACTGTCCGGCCCTATAAGTTTCGGTAAATATATAACTTTATAACTGCTCTACCGTAGTAGGCTCGCTCATAGGCGCTCGACCATACTAGGATCTGTATCTTGACCAACTGGGCTCGCTCATAGGCGCTCGGCCACAGTAGGTTCGGTATATAATTTACCATCTGATAAGAGGTTGCCCAATAGGGTCCTGCCCATCGATTATAGCTCGATGGTAATGAAAATACTGTAATACTGTATATCTAGACTCTCTGCTCTGTTGACTGGAAAAAAGAAATACTCAAATGAATATTGTACTTACAAGACTAGGAAAAATATACGTAAATTTCGGGATATGAATTTTTCTTTATGCTTCGTTATCAAACTCGTGTAATTACGAGATCATGCCAAAATAAAAGAAAGTCTTAGCTTTAACATACCCGGATAAGGGAAAAATTCGTATAATATTCTTGGCGAAGATTGCACCGTACTCTTCTAGAACCGCAAAATTCCACGTTGCTACTATTCCAACAAATTCTCGTTGGAAGCTTTTGCTTTTTTGTGAAGATTTTTTTTTGGAACGAAATTTAGCTTCTGTTGCTAACGTTCTTCTTGAAGGAAGAAGATATATCAAATGAGTTATGAATGTATTAGCTTCTGTTTCTAATGTTTCTTTTGAACTAAGAATTATATGCTAACAATGATTCATGGGTTCTGATCCTAAATGAGATAAGACACATAATGAAGTCTTATCTTGGTTACATATTACTTTAAACTTAGGTGGCCACATGGACTAAATGACTAAGAGTCATTCTTAGTCATGGTGGCTTTGTGCCACGTTTTGGATGGTGTATTTTATAAATTTTATCCACTTATTAGTTAACTGGATAATGTTCCGTTACTCGGCAATTAACCAATTACCCGTATAATTAAGAATTATCTCAATTTACCTAAAAATACTACTCATTTTTAATATAGTTTATACGTCACTTTATCACGGTCATATGGTATCTTGCATGGTACTAGTTTATAATTATCGGGTATTAACGCTCGACCCGTATTTTACCCCCACATGCCAAACATGGATGAAAATTCATTTTCTTTGACTTACTTCCCCTTTCACCTTCACGAATTTATTCATCACTCTTGAAATAGCATAATCCTTATAATCTCCAAATAATCTTTTATTTGGACCGATGTCAATCACCTTATGACAAATTCAACGTACAATACTACAGGGTGCAACATCGTCGTAATTTATTACTGCAGAGCATAACATCGACGTAATACTGCGGGGAGTAACATTATTCCCCCCTTCCGAACATTCGTCCTCAAATGTTGACTGATGCACTTATCATTTTCATAACTTATGTCTTCCGAATACTTTAGAACTTCCCTTGCCATCTAGGCTACTATTCTGTGAATAAGTCCAAAGTCCATGGCATCCCCCCTTAGGCCTCCTTCTTACACCACAACTTGTAGTCGGCATCCTTCCAATCTCATAACTGTTGCTACCTTCCATCATGTAGCCTGTACGACTTTGAACTTGTAAGTGTGCCCAATCTCTAGGCTTCATATAAAGAGCTTAATAAGATGTCCCTTTGGGAATCTATGAGTATACTGAAGTTCTTTGCTTGGTACTTTGTTGAATTCATGAGTATTTCTATATCTTATCGCATATGTCTGTTTAGCCATCCATATGAATTTACTGCCATAACTCTTACTTTAATTTATCGTTGCTGAGGTCTGCTACCAAATCCCAGCTTACTCTCATTGCTTATTCCACATGTATAAATCTAAGTCCTTTAATGCTTCCTCACTACTACTCATCTTTAAAATGACGGCCTAATCTCATCTCTTACTTTGTGACTTTCATCCACCCATTGTTGATTCACCTCAATATTGATCTACAATATACCACTGATAACTTGAAACTTCTTTACGTAATACTTTGCCACTAGGGCTTAGTTGCATCAAGGAATATTCGAAGTGATTTTCCTGATCCACTTAGTGGCGATACTGTACTTCAGTAACCATATTCTATATCATCCCAAGGTGATACTCTTACGTTGGTATTTTGATCCCGTACAGTTCATGAATCCCTTCTTCTTCTTTTTTTTCTTCAAATCATTACTCAATAGAAGGCCCAAACGCCATCCTTTATCTATCACAATTACACCCTTATTATATTATTAGAGCAGTATTCCATCTCTTCTAAATGCTACTTATGAAGAGTAACTCTTTTGAGTTCATTCAGGCTATACTGAGCTTACTATGACATAGAGAAGCCATCAGCTCCCTTGTTTCAAGGGCCTAATCCTGAGGACTAATCCATTCTCATCACCTTCTCACTTCCCTTTCTTATCCTTACTCCTGTCTTCCTAAGACCTTGTCGCTTTACCATACTTTAGCTTACGACCTATACATATCTATTTATCCTACTCGTAATCTTCCTTCAACTTGCTTGAATTTCCTTGTGTTATTTTAGAACATCAAGCGAGACATCACATCGTCTCTAACTCTTCTTTACTTTCTTAACTAGACCTCTCGATACCTAGAAATCATCGACTAGAATATATGCCACTAACCATGCCACTATCATTCCTGGATATTGAATCCCCGCACTTCTAGCCTTCTATTTGAAGTAAGGACTATTCACAACCTTTTGCATTTGAGTATCTTGTACGTTGTTCACCTTTACCTTACTACCTTAAAATCTTGCATCGTTTCTTCTATTTCTTTCATGTCCTCCCTTCCACATAGGTGTAATTAATATTCAAAAAGTTGCACCTCTGGTGTATACATAACCCGGTGAGAGCTTTATACTGACTTCTTATGCGGCTGGTACTACTTCTAACTGGATTTCTTATAGACCCATCATAGATTATGGTTGTTGTATTATTTCTCTTGCACCTTTGATATTAAGAGTGATTTTCCATGTTCTCAAGCACAACTTCTATAATTTCCTAGGTCCAATAATCAGACTCCTGATTTACTCTGTTGATGTAATTCTTTAGTTTTCTCTTCCTTATGATCTTCCTTTATGTTGGCTTAAGCTATCTTCCGATCTGTGGCTCATGGTATTAGTTATTACCTTAACCTTTCATGGGCGTTATGGAATATCCATGATACAATTTTCTAACAACTCAATCCTTTGTCTATGCCCTGGGTTCAATTCTTTCTTTTAACTTATACCGGAGTCTTCTATGGCTGTATGATTGCCAACATATATGCTACATAGATAATACTCCAAAATCTTGAGTGTATCCATAATATACTAACTTTGGATTACTAATCGAATAATTCCTTTTGTTCCCTCTCAACTTCCTTTAAACGTATGCAATTACTTTTCCTGGTCTTTATGCCCCTTGTTGCGTGCATACTTAACTTATCCTAGTTCCCATGCATGCCAAAAATTTTTTGCAACTCATATGGTCTCGAATATTACCTTCGATTTTTCTCCCCGTTCATTAGACACGGTAGGTGCCACTTTCTTTTCGAGTGCATACAATTTTTTTGTTGTGAGACTGATTTTGCATGACCATTTCTCCTTAGATCGTTGTGCTTTAGTTGAAGCCTCCTTCCTTATTTCCTCAACTAGTCTTTCCGTGTGGTACTTGGGGTGGGGGTGGGGGGGGGGGATTCTCTGACTCTTGTAAGGCTGCGAGCTTATCACATCGTATTCCTGACAGAATTCTTTGATGTTCTTCTTCGCTTATAATTAACCGTAGTTACTTATCTCCACGCCCTTGTGCTTGTAGGGTTACCTCTGAACTAATATTTTGACTGTCTTCACAGTGACACTCTCTTTTATTTCCGTAACACTCATACGATACCTTTTTAACTTCCCCAAATCCTATATGGATATATTTCAACGATCACGATGTCATAACTGTGAGGTTGAATTTCCCATATTGGGGTTCCCTATGTTTATCTTGCACGATTTGTTGATTTTCCTGTATACTCTTGTCTAGCCATAACTAGGCTCTTCCTGAATTGACTACTAAATACTTGTTGGCCCATTCTCGTATCAATATTCTACGAAATCTTTCTTGGGTTATTTCCTTTGTCTTAACTTACTTCTCGCACTGACTCCTTATTAATCAATAATATCTCGGGTAGGAACCCTTACTTCCTCTCCTTGACGTCGTGTTTGCATAATGCTCTAGTATCGTAGCATATCTGTAGGCTTTGAATAAGTGCAATCTCATCCTTTTTTTCATTTTATTGCATTCTTCCTTTACCATTCCATAATTACTAGAATCACTTAATTCTGACTTAATGCCACCTCACTCCACATTCCCCCTTTAGGGAAGTACTAATATTTAGCGCTATATCGATCTACCTATAGATGGTTTACCTCTTCATCATTTGTGTCTTCTCACATTACTAATGACCCTTACTCACCTTGCGGTAATCCTTTTGTACCAAGGATAACGAAATTTCTTACTCGTGAGGGTGGCACTTAGTGCAACTGGCACACATAGTCCCTTAATCTTAACTTTGCTCACATTGCTTGCTTTAGGGAAGCGTCTTCCTGAATCACCATTCTCTGAATCTCTCATGAATCTTATTTCGTTGTCTATTCAATTATTGCCGGAGCGAGATCTAAAACTCTCATGATATTGTGTATTATCCAATCACTCAGCCCCTGATTCACGTTTAGCTTATCTTGTTCACCAGCCCATACTGATTCCTATTATTCTAGGGTCTAACTTTTCCTTCCGGTAGTTGCGTTGGAGTCACGAACTTATTTCTTGAATTGAGGATACGACTTTATGGCCTATACTCTTTTGTTGTCTCAAGACCTGTCACCTCTCGTCTTTTCCTTTACTTGACTATAGACTCTGTAATACCGTCATCTTTTTGACCTACCGTTGCCATCCATGTATCACATCTTACTCTTAATGCTTCATTAGCTCTTTTCTTATTTCCTGCTAACCTTTTTGTCTATCACTTTATTCTGAAAACTTTAAAAGGATATTCTGTTGCTTTTAGCTCCCCTTTGCTCCATCCACTGGCTCTTCGGTTGCCTAGCATTATCTATCTACTAGGGACGGGAGTCATACTAAGATAATATTTATCCTTTCCAGGCTTCCAGCGCCTATCTTTGTAGCACTCATATCTAGATGTACTATTTTAGAATGCACCACCTAGGTGTTTCACAATGAGATCTATTAGCACTTTTTTGCAATATACTTCGGAATTTTCAACTAACGCAAATCATCCATCCATCATTTTGGGGTTACTCTAACCCCAGTCGCATCCTGATATCCTGTCCTTCTCTTGAACCATATCCGTTAGCTCCCATAGGGAATGACTAAGATTGGTGTGACTGATTGAACGTACATCTGTTACTGTTGAAGGTAGCTTAAAATGCTTATATCTCTCTTCTCGAATGGTAAATAATCATAGTCTTTATTAACTGGGTACCTCGTACCCTTCTTCACCTGTCTTCTTTTACTTGCTGCAACTCGTGTCTAACTTTTGATTCCGTTATTCCTTTTTACCATGAGGCTGGATAAGTATTCTTTCCTAAAAGCTCCTTATCAAGAAACGTACACTTTTTAGTACACACATGATCTGCTGAAGATCTCTCATTTACTCATCATAAGCAAGATGCAAAAATCGAGTTCCTCTAACTCAACACTTTTACAGCTATATCTCTTATTGATCGTCCTTATGAATGTAGGCATCATCTTATTACGAATAGAAGTTCGAGATTTGAATTCTTATAAGTGAGCTCTACCACACGATCTAGAGTAAGAAGAAAGAGTGACAGTCCTAATGCCCTGTAGCCTCCTGCTTATAAGTTTGGTGCACGACATACCCATAAACAAGACTCTACTAGACATGACCGCTCTGATACCACTTTGTCACGCCCCGAACCTGGGGAGGCGTGGCTGGCACCTGGTGTCGAGATGGCTTGAGTGAACCACTCTGTAATTCATAATCATTCGATCAAAATTAGAACATACATAGGTCGTGTTGGATGAACTCATTCCTTTGGTTACTATCATGGGCTAACATGGCTACAACTCATAATGTACAACTATAAGTGGGCAACACTGTATCAGTAAACTATTGTTCTCAAGACATGAATATATATAGGACGTCAAGGCCTCTGACGTACTGTACAAAATGAACCTTTGTCTACAAATCCTCTAAGATTATTTGACATCAAATGGGACAGGGTACTAGCCTACCCATAATTCTGTAGCAAAACTCTGACACGATGACTCATAGACTCGGCCGCACTCTGAATGAGGTGGAGTCTTACCGATTCTTCGTTGAATGCCAATGTCGTCTACTATGAGGGCTCGTCAAACCGATTATCTATACCTGCAGGCATGAATGCAGCGTCCCCAACAAAAGGACGTCAGTACGAATAATGTACCGAGTATGTAAGGAAATATACTGAAAGCTGAAACTAAACTGATAATATGGCAACTGCAGGTAGCTGGAAGTCAAAGATAATCTGATGGTATGCTTACCTGCTGATACTGACTCAATTCTCTCAATATAATAAGTAAAATAGATGTAACTAAGGACTCACGAGGCATATCCAGAAAATGAGCAAAGTATGATAAAACATAAGAATACGTGGAAACTGGATCAAATAAGACCGAAGCATCTCGGTGACATATTGAAACAATACCTATAATCACTGCATCTGAGGCCATAGCATCTGGTCTGGCTGGAAGTGCATAAAATCGAGCCTGACCTCCACCTGATCGACCTCTCCCTCTAGGGCGGCCTCTAGCTGACTGGCCCCCACCCCTAGCTTCCTGGGCTGGTGGTGAAGTAACTGGTGCTGAAGCTAAAGACTGGCTCCTCTGCTGGAATGAACCACCCGGAATACGGGGACAAAACCTCTTGATATGACCCGGATCACCACACTCAAAGCAACCCCTCTCAGCAAATGACGGTGGGGACTGAAGGGAACCCCTATAACCAGAATAACCACTAGAAGAACCATGCGCCGAGGAAAATTGAACTGATGGTGGCCGAGATGAACTCTGGGCTGGAAGAGGATTGAATGAGGAACGACCCGGATGAGATCTGCGGGGACCATGCCCCGATGATGCACCACTGTAGGATGGGCGGACTGGTTGAGGAGGCCTAAATGAACAACCTCTGTTGTGCTGAGACTGACCTCCTGAATGAACACCACCAAAACTACCAGAACCTCGAGGCCTCTTGGCCTCCCTCTTGACTCGCTCCTGGCGGCAAACTGACTCAATCACTCTGGCAATGTCAACCACCTACTCAAAAGAAGCGCCAGATACCCTTTCACTGGTCAGAAAAAGCCGAAGCTGATAAGTGAGGCCATCAACAAACCTCCTGATTCCCTCCATATTCGTGGGAACTAGCCAAATAGCATGACGGGCCAACTCGGAGAACCTCATCTCATACTGCGTCATGGTCATGTCCCGCTAAGGCAATTGCTCGAACTCTCTGCGGGACTGCCGTACATACTTCTCCAGGAAAAGAATGGAGAACTGATGCCAGGTAAGGGGCGCTGCATCACCAGGTCTACGCCTCTCATATGCCTCCCACCAAGCGAGTGCAGCTCCTGAGAACTTGAAGGTAGTAAATGGGAATCCACTGGCCTCCAATATCCCTGGGTTGCGAAGAATCCTCTGACACTTGTCTAAGAAGCCCTGGGCATCCTCGCCCTCAGTACCACTGAAAGTCGAAGGTTGAAGTCTATTAAATCTCTTCAACCTGCGCTGCTCATCATCTGCCAAAGCTGGTACCACAAAAATCTGGGCTGGGGCAACCGGTTGGGCTGGAGCTGCCCCCGGTGTATGAAGCCCCTAGGTAACCTGCTCAGGTGTCCGGGTAGCTGGAGTTTGAGTGCCTCCCCCGGCCTGAGAAGTAGCGGCAGTAGTAGACATAGCGACTGCTTGTGCAAGACTGTGCACACCGTCAAAATCTGAGCTAGGGTCTCCTAAAGACCCGAAATCACAATAGGCACTACCGGTGCCTGAGCCGGTCCCACTGGAACATCTGCGGCGAGGACCTGATCCTGAACAATAGGAGGGTCCACAGGTACTGCCCCGGCTGCTGCGTGGGCTTCACCTCTCCCTCTGCCACGGCCTCGACCGCGGCCTCGACCTCTCGCTGGTCTAGCTGGTGTATTGTCACCCTGATCGGTAACGTGAGTCCTCACCATCTGTGAGAGAATGAAAACAACATAAGTTTAGTTCCAAGAATCAACAGATCGCACGACAGAATTCAAGAATGTGAGATTTTTCCTAAGGGTTCTGTAGCCCCTCGAAGATAAGTACAAACGTCTCCGTACCGATCCGCAAGACTCTACTAAACCTGCTCATGACTGGTGAGACCTACATAACCTAAGGCTCTGATACCAACTTTTCAGGACCCCAAAACACCCGGTCGTGATGGCTTCTGTCGTGGAATCAGGCATGCCCCACACTCCGTTTGGATTAAAGTTGTTTTTAGAAAATTTGTAAATTTAGTAGCCAAAGGTGTCATTAAAATCCATTTAAACGTTTGTAATCATTTAAAACATAATTAAAAATCTGATCCCAGATCTAGTGTCACCGAATCATGAGCTACTACAAGATAAAAGTGCTGAAATACAAAATAGACAACATAGTCTAAAATAATATAAATGAGACAGGAGGATAAATAAGGAGAAATCGAGGCTTCGAATGCCAGCTGCTACCTCGAAGACTCCAGGGAACTCTGTCAAGCAATCAACCACTGCTACCCGTCCTGTATGAACCTGGATCTGCACACAATGTGCATGGGGTAACGTGAGTACACCAACTCAGAAGTAATGAACCCAAACTACGGGCTGAGAGGTAGTGATGGACTAAACATCAATATTTGTAATGAAAACACTACACAGAATTTAGGCATGCTCACAGTTCCAACAGATAATGAAAACAGAATATGACCGATATGATAAGTAACCCAGGTATACCTTAGTACTCTACATGCCAATGTATCAACAGTGTGGAAATGCACATAGTGCTCACAGCTCTCACACATAAGTCCACTCAGTACTGTATATGGCTCCAGGCCCAAGGAAAATCCATCCCGGAATATGCATAAACACTCGTGAGCGTAGTCACTCAGTACGGAGGAAAAGGCCAATCCAGCCCCCACAGAGAAGATCCATCTCCGGAATACAACACTCGGACAAGATCCATGTCCAGGGACGTTCCATCCCTCACATATCATCAACTTCGGACAAGATCCATGTCCATGGAAGATCCATCCCTCAATATCAATGCGCTCATTGGGGGTGTAAAGACTCCGGAGGGGCTCCTATTGGCCCAAGCGCTATATCAAGCCAACGAAGGCATGATCAGAGTATCGATGTGGTGTGCAGTCCGATCTCATAACTGTCTCAATAACATGCTCTCGGCCTCACTCAGTCGTTACTCTCCAGTCTTGCTCACATGGGCTCACAGATGCATGAACTAGCCCGAAACGATGATTATATATAAAATCAACAATTACCGAGACTGAGGCATGAAATGATATGCTATGACAATACTGTGCAGACAAAATCAAATAAACACATAAGGAGACAACAATATACGACCACTCGGGTCTCAGCATTTTTCGGCGTGAAGCCTTAGTATTTGACTTAGTATGATTTCTAGCATGTTCACATTAACCACATAAATAAAAGTGCGGATATCAATCCGAAATAACTACTAGATGGTGCCATGGGATGAGCCCGGCCACAAATCACTCGGTGTACGCCCGCACGCCCGCACGCCCGTCACCTGGCATGTGCGTCACCTAAATTATAATCATATAGCATATAGTTCGGGGTTTCGAACCGTCAGAACCAAGTTTGGAAATGTTACTTACCTCAAAATTGGCTAAAATCCTAGTCCTCAATGCCTTTTCCTCAAGACTCGGCCTCTGATTGCTCCAAATCTACCAAAAAACATATTTATATCATTAATATATGCTAAGGAACGAAGCCCACTCGAAAATTATCAAACTCAACCAAAAATCTCGAAATTTGCCAAACCCAACCCCCGAGCTCGCGTCTCGGAATTCTATAAAAATCACATCACAAGAATCTTCATCCTCCCACGAGTCTATACATACCAAAAACATCAAAATGGGACCTCAAATGACTCCTCAAATCCCCAATTAAAGGTCTCCAATTTACAAGCCCTAATCCCCCAAATTACACCATTAAATCCCACAAATTTCGTGATTAATTAGTCAAATACCAACATAGAATTGAGTATTAGGTTCAAAACCGTTACCTCAATGTGTTTCCCTTGAACCCCTCTTCAAAATCCCTCAAAAAGCTCCAAACCTGTCTTCAAAAATGGTGAAATATAAGAAAATTCGTGAAGGCATCCTTTTATACTTTATGCCCAGTGACCACCGCACCTGCGAAACATTTCTTGCACCTGCGAGATTTCATTAAAAGGCCAACTCCGCACCTGCGCTTCATCTACCTCGCAGGTGCGCCCAATCGTGCGCATCTGCGGTCCTTCTCCCCCTTATCCATTTCCGCACCTGCGATGCCCAATTCACACCTGCAGTGACCGTACCTGCGGCCACCCCTCCGCATCTGCGGAAATCACAGAACAGATCACACCAGCAATCTTCTAAGGCCAAAAACTCCTCCCTTAACCATCCGAACTCATCCCGGGACCTCAACTAATGGTACCCACAAGTCACAAATGATCACCCGAACTTAGTCGAACCCTTAGAACACTCAAAATAACACCGAAACATCAAATCAACCCATGATTCAAGCCTAAGAATTTTTAAATTTTTTCAAAAGCACCAACGATGCCGAAACTACCCAAAACTCGTCCGAATGACCTGAAAATTTACACATACATCCAAAATGACACTATGAACCTGTTCCAACTTTTGAAATTCTATTCCGACCGCGATAGCTAATTTTTCACTGCCGATCGGAAATTGCCAAAAACTCAATTTCACCAATTCAAACCCAATACTACTCCGGACCTCTAAACCACATTCCGAACACACTCCTAAGTTCCAAATCACCTAACGAAGCTATCTGAGCCCTAAATTCGCATTCCGAGGTCGTTTACCTAACAGTCAACTCCCGCTTTACTTTTTCAACCATAAGGCCAACTTAAGAGACTAAGTGTCTCATTTCTCACCACGACCACTCCGGACCCGACCCAACCGACCCAACACATCATAAATAGGCTAAGCGACACATGACAAAGCATAAACAGGGAAAACGGGGCTAATCTCGCGGAACAACCGGCCGGGTCGTTATACATGCTATACTTTATGTATTCAGTGTATTATATGTATTTAACTGTATTCAATGTGGTGACTATAATTACAGAAGTTCATGTAATCAAGTTAGAATGATATAATTACAGAAGTTCATGTAATCATGTAATTCAGAGGATTTTTGCATAACTGTATTCTAAGTTAATTATTAAAATTCAAAATTATATAATTTCAAAGCTTCACTTTGTAAAAATACCACTAAAAAAAAAAAGAAAGAATGGATTGAATCTCTCAAGATTACTCTGTTTTTGGAGTATTTTTCGGCTCAGAATCTTTTCTATAACTGAAAATACAAATTTTGCGCGTTATAATTGAGTTTGTTGAGTTATATTAGGAGTCTATCGTGTTAATTGATTCATTTACCGTTTTTAAACAGCTGAAGACTTTTTTTTTCGCAAATTTCTATTACTGTATTCACAAATACAGCTCGAATACAGCTCGCGAATGCACATGAATACAGTCTATGTTTAGCTGGACTTTCTTGTTTTCTGCCGAATATTGCTACTGTATTCATGAATACAGTAGCTTGAATACATCGAATACACTCTATAACAAGTGAAAACATAGTTATATGAAGTAATTAAGTAAATGATAGCTATAGCAAGTTAATAGCCACTAAACAATAGTCATTTCTAAAAATTGCTAAAAAAAACTAATTTTTTTCTGGGAGAAATTAAAAAATAGCCAGATTTACAAGTGGTCGTCCAAAAATAGCCACAATTTCAAAAGTAATCAAAATTTAGCCACTTTTCATGTAAAGATAAATCTGAATGAAAATACTGTTCAAAATCTGAAAAATACTCCACCATAATATACTGAAATTCCAGTATAATATACTGGAATATAGTGGACTTCCAGCAAAATATACTGGAGTTCCAGTATAATATACCCAGCATAATATGCTGGAAGTTCATACACAGGTGCTCCAATCTCCAATATATTATGCTGGAACTTTCCGCGTGTTGGAGTTCCAGCATAATATGCTTTAAGTTCATACACAGGTGCACCGATCTCCAGTATATTATGCTGGACCGGTATAGCAGCTATTTTTCAATAACTTTGCAAACGCCGACTATTTTTGAATTACCGGTCCAAAAACTGGCTAGCCCGTGCTATTTTTACATTTTTTCTCTGTAACGAGGACTAGGACTTTGCATAATTTGATAAATACCGAATTACTGTACCAAAACCGAAAATTTTGGTATTCGGTATTCGATATTTTAGTACTAGGTATGATATTTGATTTAAGTTTTTACAAAAAATTGTTAT
Source organism: Nicotiana paniculata (assembly GCA_005239505.1). NCBI lineage: Eukaryota > Viridiplantae > Streptophyta > Magnoliopsida > Solanales > Solanaceae > Nicotiana > Nicotiana paniculata. The sequence continues at coordinate 107,279 of ML333019.1, read as the reverse complement.
TAAGTATGGTATTTGGTATTTTAAAATGAAATACCGAAATATCGATATCGCACCGAAATATATATTATATTACAAAATACATATTTTATTAATTATAACATAAATATAATAAATCCAAAATTTTACTTCTCTTTATTTTTGGACAACTTCTGTCAAAAAACAATTTTAGTTTTGTACTTTTGAGTACTTTAATTAAGAATATTACGGTCTGTCTCTATGAACTAGTTAGTATTTAAATCGAATAAATTAAAATTACCAGATCGAAAGGAGAAAAATCGAACCATGCCGAATTTAATTATGTACGTCATTTGTAAAGCATTTTACGAAATCGAATACCGAAAATACCGAACCGAACCACCAAACCGAACCGACGAACACCCCTAACGGCGACAGCTGAAAAACCTCGTAGCAAAGGCAGTCTTGCTCAACAAGAGAATAATAAGCGATATAATCAATAATCGCCCAAAACTGAAAACAAAAGGCAGCAATTTTTAGAAATAGTACACTAAAAACCAATAAGCACAATATCCTTCCAACTCAATTTACAAAATTATCAATTATTCGATAGATACATTGTGCTCCTTGATGAGTGCTTACGGATTAATATTAGCTTAAAAAAATCTGATATCGATCAAAATCTCAAAGTCACTTGTTGGCTCTTGAAAATACAGCAAGAGTTGCCAGCTTTTTGGAATGAGTAAACATCCCACCTGTTGATGTTCTTGCTGGCTGGAGATTCTTCTCCATATATTGCCACAGCACCAGAAACGAGACCGCCTCTATTGTGCTAGACTTTCAGTCTGAAAGAGAATTGATCGGGTTGCACATCTTTTAGCAAGCAGCAATGTCCAGCTTGGCTGCAGGAACGAGAAGAGGTTTTGGGATCACAAAAATCATCCGTTCAGCGAGGCTGCCCTATTGCACTGTGTTGGTTGAAGGTCTAGTCTCAACCAAGATGGGACTCTCTTCAGCAGAATGCAGCCATAAAGGTGAAAGCGCCACAACCTTCCCAATGATAATCAAGGTTGGTGACACTAGCTGGTTTGATGCAATGGCGTCAGCAAGATTCTTCAATTCTGCAAACACCTGAATGAATTACAAGGGAAACTGTAATCAGCCGCGCAATCCAATATTCCTGTCAAGTTGAACGCTTAAATAGGGAGAAAAGAAACGTTCTTATAATAGCAAAGAATAACTCATCCAATCCTTGGATGTGAAGGCTGGAAACCCTTGTTCCTATTGTTTACAAATAAACACTACATGCATAATTTGCTATTATCTAAATCACTTCAAAGCTTTATTTCAGATAGCTTCTCCAAGTTAGAGATCTGAGACAAGGCTCGGTCTTTCATTTATTCCTCACTCCACTTTATATAAACAACCTTCCAGCACATTTCTTAACTTCAAACAAATGCTGCTTTCACAATCATGTTGACAATAGTAACCAATGGAGCTCAGTGTGATGTGAGAACAGAGGTGGTAGTTTTAGCGCAAAGGTTATGAGTTCAATATTTCTAATACCAGAGAGCACGGAAATCAATGGGGTGGGATTGTGACCAAGAAAGACCTATCTGGAGCATTTATCAAAAAAACAATAACACTATTCGGGTTACCCACTAAGGTCAAGCTTAACTTCTTTAAAAGGGCAATCAAAGGAAGCTCGAAGCTTGGTGGTAATGATGCCAATAAGCCCCATTTAGGGACCAGGGATCCTTGCACTACACTGTTGTAATATCTGTGGACCTAAAAGTGTTCTTCTCTCAATTGGAAGGTCAACGTCAGAAAAATCTCAGAGGGGAAAAGTGGATGTCTTTTTGACATAAGGACCTTTTGCTGCGACATTCATTTCCTAATACCTTTTTGAAATCTTCCATCAAGAGAACAATAGACCAAATGGAAGTAGCATATCTTCATTCTCAGGAAGAGTGGTTGAAAAATTTCATAAAGCAAGATTACTCGTGTAAATGTCCTCTCCCAAAATGCATGTGTGTAACTGTTGTTCCAATTTTGTTGCGTGCAGTTACCAAATAACAAATGACTAATTCTCCCAAGGTAGCTGACAAAAGCAACAACCTTCCCAAATAATGAAGGAATAAGAGAAAGAGAAGCAACTTTGTTCGCTTACCATGCGTTGTTGGGGTGTTGTCCCTCGCTCAATGGCAACAGCTGGTGTGTCAATTGGCAACCCGTGATGTATCAGCTTTGAGGCCAGGGAAGGAAGAGTTGACAAGCCCATATAAACAACTAAAGTACAGTCAGGGTCAGCTGCATTCTCTGCAACGAAAAGCGGGTCCGTTCCGCCTTTTCTTGAGTGACCGGTGAGAAATCTAACACTATTTGCAACACCACGATGGGTTAATGGAATTCCCAACTCTGCTGATATACCAGAAGCTGCAGTAATACCTGAAATGAAATGACCACAATGAGGCATATATCAAGTTGTGTAAGGCAGAATGAGATTCCAGTTACACATAACTAGCCCACTCTTACCTATACAGGAAAATTATAGAGCAATTACAAAGTGTAGATGGAGTCTATTTGGAAATTAAATCCTTTCTATCAACAGAGGAACTACCAGCGACCATAATATTGGTAAACATATAACTGCACAAGTCTTTCTGAATGTTGGAAGATGGATCTAAAGAGAGCACGTTTTAGCATACTAATCTGCTCAAATTAACATAGATACTGGATTCTCATGAGAGACTATGCATATTTCTTTCAGGATACTAATTTCCTATTCAACGGAGGCCAAGATAAAAACTCTCAGCATCTAATCTGAAAGGAAAAAATCTTAAAATACAGATTAAACTTTCAGAAAGAAGACATGATCTACTTGGTAAATTGCAAGCCTAATGATCATTATAGAGAGACTTGCTTTTGTTCCCCAAGTAATACTGAAGAAGATATACTTTCTCCAACCACTCTGCACATTGCTACTTCTCAACACTGAAACGCCTCTTCTCAAGTAAAAAATATTTTCAGTGGGATTAAGTTAGTCCGCCAGCCAACTGAATAACACTTGGAAAGATAAAATTACATTCTGTGGTTTTACAGCTCAATTGAGTTCTTCGGGGGATTCACAAACTTATCATACCTGGAATTACTTTAACTTGAATTCCCTGTTGTTGAAGAAAATCCATCTCTTCTCCACCCCGTCCAAATACCTGATAATCCAACAAACACCCCTAATTTTCAAATCTGGAATTGTAAAAATCAGCTACATACAAATGTATAAGCATATACCAAACATCTAAGCTGGAGACATACCAACGGATCACCGCCTTTTAGTCTCACAACATTTGCTCCAGCTTCTGCAAAACTCAGAAGCAACTCATGAATTTCTTCCTGCAAAACACAAAATGCAAAATACAACTGTTATCTTACAAATTCACTGCTAGTAAATACAAATAGATGTCAGGAGCACAATGCAATCTGGCTGGTTGTTGTAGTGACATGGGAAATACTAACATTCAGCCAAGAAGGTGTAGCACTAGGTTTTCAACCATCAACACTCCACTGCTTAATGCACTGCTAAAATTCAACTATTTGAGCAATTTTCATATCTAGGCTAATTTCAGGCATCATCTAAAACACAGAATATACTGGGTTGTTGTTGTTGTTGTTGTTGTTGTTGTTGTTGTTGTTGTATCTAAAACACAGAATAGAAGAAAGGCTATATCTTTTCCACCATTAAAATAAAAGCCAATCTATCAGAATCCAATGCTGCATTTCAGAACTATATATTGTGAAAATTCCAGCACTGGAAGAAAATGATAGGAAGGCCCAATTTTTTTTACCGAAAGTTTTCTAAAGTTCTTATCTAAAAATGCATTCACTTTCTACTCATCCCAAGCATTTTCCAAATGATTAAGTTCCCACTAAATTCCAAAGCCAATTGTCACAAAATTGTCGAATAGAAGCAACATTCCAGTTGAATGAAATTCATGAATCAAGCCAAGAATTAAGTTCTCTATCCAAGGATCAAGATTACATAAAATCTATTCAACTGCGAATCTAGAATTCAGTAAATCAAACAAACATTAGCAGAAATGTTCAAAAGCCTCAGAGGAATTGCACCAACCTGAGTCCTGCTATGGTAACCAGCAGTTTTACCAACATAAAGAAGTCTAGCATCAGGACCAACCAAATCCAACACTTCATTAGAAACCAATCTATCATACAACAAAAGATCAGCATTCTGAATAACTCTCAAAGCCTTAAGTGTCAACAACTCAGGATCCCCTGGTCCAGTACCAACCAAGTACACATTCCCAGGCCCTCTTTTATCACCCCCTCCTTCACTTTTCCTCTTCTCCTTCAAAACCTGAAGCATGTTCTTCAGCTCAGGTAGCTGTAAAGCTATGTCATAGTCCCTAACATAGCTGGGATCAGGTAGAATTGGACAAGAACCAGATTTCTCCTCCAATTCATTCTTGTAAATCCAATTGTCCCTTTGGTATCTCTCAATTGAATGCTTCTCAGTAAAGGGGGAAGATGATTGTGATGCATAGTTGATGCAAGAAACAGGTTTAAGCCCAAAAGATTTGATTTTTCTTAATTGGGTTGCTCCAGAAGAAGGAGAAATTGAAGGAATTCTACTCACAAGAGCCATACCCTTTACTTTCAAGAAAGATTGGCTGTTAAAGGCGTAAACTTTTTCCTCTAAAAAATGTAGATTTTAGAGGGGATATATATGTATGTAAGTGCATGTGTCAAAAAGGGGTATTTGGGTTTGAATTTGGGACCTTTTTATTTTGAGCTTTAAAGGGTCATGAGAAGGCAATTTCAGTAGCTTTTGATGCTTTGAAAGGGACAAGCTTTCTTTAGGAGGCTTTTCACCAACGTAGAGATTCTATTTAATTGAGTATTTGGAGAAAACAAATCAATATAAAAACAAAAAGAAATGCAAAGAATACAAAAACTTAAGAAGGCCAGAAATTTCAAGAAATTTTGTTATGAAGATGAAACAGCTTGGGGCTATGATTGGTGAAAGCCCCAAGTAGTAAAGAAAGATTTGACCTTTGGAAGAAGCTGTTGAAAAGGGAAAATGAAAAGCGGCTAAATGGGAGAGGGGTTGGGGGCGGCGAGGATAGGTTGTGTAGAGAGGCCAACGTGTACTGGTCTGTATGAAGCCTCAGTTTCGACCAAATTCATTCAATTAAAAATTATGAGATTTATTAACCTTACGAATTTAGAATTAGATACCACTAGATTTGTAACCATAAGTTCCTTGATCTGACCTGACCAATAAGTTGTGTAAAATTGCAAAGGCTAAAAACAATACTTTATCCCTCAATTTTGCAGAGTACTCCTGCTTCGAACGATTATACGATTCCTCGTTTGTTTTTTTAAGATTAAGATGTTTAAATCTTAATACATATCTGAATATTAAGATGTGTATTAAGATTAAGATATTTGAATCTGAATATATATTTGAATATTAAGATCTAAATACTAAATGATTAAGACTGTTTGATTTTTAACACCTGCATATATAAAATTTATGTTTATTTAAAACTTAATAAACAAAATTCAAATAAGATACTAATTTAATCTAATATTCCATCGCTAAAATATATAGTTTTTTAAAATATGATAGTTGCTGGTGATGATAGCTAACGATAGTGTTTGTAATTGTCGACTAAAAGTGGTGGTTCGTGATAGATTTGGTTGATGGTGGTAGTTTAGGGAAGTAACTAGTGGTGATTGGTAGCACGAACTATTATGATTGAGGATGGTGGTGGTGGGTGATGATAGCTAATAATGACAGGTGATGGTGGTGGTAGTTGTGATTGAAGAAGGTGGTGAGTGGTGGTAGTTTATAATGATGTGCAGTGCCATCTATGGTTGTTGATGATGATGTGATGGTTAGTTGTGGTAGTTGAGGTGGATGAGTGTTGGTTGTCGTTGAGAATGATGGTGGTGCGAGTGGTGGGGATGGTAGGTGGTGGTAGTTGATGTGACGTCTATGGTTGAGAATGGTGGTGGGGGTTGTTGAGTATGGTGGTGGTAAGTGGCATGGTGCTAGTTGATAATGGTAGGCAGTGGAGGCAGTTAGTAATGAATATGGATGATAGCATCTTAATGAAATTAAGTCTCTGTCATAGATCTTAATGATACAGACCTATTTAGACCCATTAAATGGTTGTGAAGTAAAAAAATAAACACACTTAACGATTAAGATTTGAATAATTAAAATTCAAACTTTAAAAACAAACGCACTTATTTTTGTTCCTGCTATATTTTATTAACAATGGCATCAGAGCATTCGTTGTGTATTCTGTTGATCTGGATACACTGCCAAATTATATACGATTCTTAAAGTAATTTCGTTGTTTTTGTGTTTTCTATGGATAAACTACAGTAAGAAAAATAATTTGAGAAAGACTCATATTGCCATTCCAAAACTGAATTGGAGGTGTCGGCATTTGGCCTTAAAGCAAGACTAGATTTTATCTTTATTCCATTCTAATATACCAGTCGCAACAGAGATGTTCTGAAATTCCTTTGGGTTTGATGGATTTTCAACATTAAATTTGAGAATATTATTAGGTTAAAGTTTGATTGTTGTTTTCTGAAATATGAAAGGAATGCCAAAAGGCTAACACCAAATTGTATTATTTCAGAACTTTGAAATATTTTCTTGTCTGTTGACGACAAAACAAAAACATAATAATCAACCAATATCAGTCAGTTCAATATAGACAGCAAAATGGCACAACCTTTGTAAATACTTGCCTTTTATTTTATTGTTTTGTTTGGTTCTCAATGAAGACAAGGTAAAAATATGCGGAATCTTTTATTTTAGGATAAGATTCTAAAACTGTGAATGGTTATTGAAAACATTGTTACTTATTTAAAGTAATGACAATTAAGAACTTCACTGCCTTCTTAGTATATAAAATTAATTTAGTCCTAGTCCCTCCATTAATATTCTTCTACGAGTTGATTGTGACATTTGTTGTCATATTAAATGGTAATAGCCATTTTTATTGTTTTCATGTTCCTATTTCAAATATGGCTAAACGGAAATAAGTTAGAATTACTCCCAGTGGAAATTTTTAAAGTCGAGCGAGGGAACAACGCAAAAGGATACGTTATCGTAGGACTTATTTCTGTAATAATTTAGACTCGGAGCCTGAAGTCACGAGGAATATCCCAAGAGCAAGGCGAAACGAGTTAAGAGATCGAAGGGCTGAACGAAGGGAAGGAGATAATAAATTTTGAGAGTTTAAGGAATTTAAAATGGGCCCTAATGCTTTCATTCCTGAACATGTACATAGTTTTTTCAGTTAAAAAGAGCAGAATTATCGAATTACATGGAGATTATGATTGGAAGCATTAGCTATTTTAGCGGACTCTCTTCGAGAGCCTTGGGTGAAGTTTTAACTTATATTTATCATGATATTTGGCCTAGTGCACCTTTTAGTGTATACGTGCAAGAGTTAGTGTTGATATATGTATGTCCTTTCAAATATGTAAATTGTTATTATATGTTTTATTTTAATGAAATTTAAATTATGTTATTTGTCTACCAGTTACATATATTATTTATTATTTTATTTTATAATGGATTGATACTTGAAATGAAGTACATACAAAGAAGTGGTTTTAATATTAATTAAAATATTTAGATATAGATGATGAATGGAAACGTAGTGACCTTTCGATTCTATATCAAATGTAGAATTAATATTATAATTAATTTGTTTGAGTGTGTAATCACATGCATAAATTCACTGAAGTATATATTGACGAGTTAAACTTGTAGTATTGTCTCTAATAGTAGACATGGCATCGAAAAGTATCATTGCTGACTTGAATAAGGATGACAAACTGAATGGTGAAAATTACGACGTCTGGAGCCGTAAGATGTGGTATGTACTCAAAGAACAAGATGTTGTTGAAAGTATTAACCATGTTATGAGTCACCCAGAGAGGATAACAATGTCCAACACAGGAGGGATCTGGAAACTTATAATATTTGGAAAAAGAAAGATTTCACTGCACGTGAAATTATTATAAGTTCAGTTGCTGATGATCTCATCCATGAATGTGAGAAATATCCTACTGCTCAAGCCATGCGGACACATTTAAGAGAAACATATGGCGGTACAACTGTTACTCGCCTTAGACAACTGACAATCAAGTTTGATACGTACAAGAAGCGTCATGACCATAATGTCAAGCAAACTTAGGGTGATGTCAAACATGGTTGCTCAACTAAAAGGTGCTGGTCATGTTCTCTCCGATGAGCAGCAGGTCCAGGCAGTGATCCAGTCTCTTCCCAATAATTCGGAATATTTGAAGGTTAACTTGGCCCACAATGACAACATCAAAATATTTGCTGATATTGCCCGTCATGTAGAGTTTGAAGACGAGTGGCTTGGTGCTGCTAAAGCTGTATTAGTGCCTTTGTGGCAGAATCAAGTGGTACAAAGAGATCAAGCTTCAAGCGCAAGAGAAACTGGAAAAATGATGGAAAAGTTAAGGAGATCGGAGATGGATCCTCTAAGAAAAGAAACAAGCCAAATGGCAAGAAAGAAAAGCGGTTCTACAAGAAAAAAGAGAAGAGCAAGATGAAGTGCTACAATTGCCAAGTTCTAGGATATTTTGCTCGTGAGTGCACTAAGCCGAAAAAGGTAGCATTTTAAAACGCATCTCTTAGTGCTATATAGATTTTTAGCACTACTTTACTAACTGAATCTTATCTTGTGTGGATTGTAGACTCAGGGGTCACCGACCATGTGACCCGTGATAGAGAAACGTTTATAGAGTTTTGTCGAGTTCCACCTGGATCAAAGCATGTATATGTGGGAAATATCATCTCTCTTAGCCTTTCCAAATGGTTTAGGTGTAATATTTCTAGCAAGACAATTTTCACAAGTTGGCATTTCAATTTTAGAGAAAGAACCAAATTCCCTTCCTTAGCCAATATATGCATTCGATCCTGCCCATATAATAACATCAACACCATTATTACTAGAAAACTATGCAATAACACAACGGTCAACATAATAGTTATACGTAGAAGGGTTACAATCTAACACAATAAAACCATCATAACGATGTCCAAAACCATAGAAAACATTGTCTAGAGTAATTCTAAGACTGTTGCGACTAAAGTTCAAATTGAAATCCAAATCTAGAAGAAGAGACATAGAGACTAAATTCATCGAATCTCTCGAACATATAGGACGTCATGCAACATCAAAGATCGGCCACCACACATGTCCCTTCTGCAAGTGCTTATCCCTTTGACTTCAAGCTTTACATTATTATCTGTGGTCAAATGAATGTGAGGGTTAGGTCTGGTGCTTTATATTTCATTACGTTTGTTGATGATTTCATGCGCTTTGGTCATGTCTGTTTGATTTCTCATAAATCTGAAGCACTTGAATGCTTTAAGAAATATTTTAATGAAGTTGAGAATCAATTAGACAAAAGGATTATGTAACGATCCGACTGGTTGTTTTGCTTTCTAGATTCCCGTTTACCTATAAGATTCCTTGTATGTGCTTTTGGTATTTTATGACCTGCGAGGATGGTTAGTTCGGGATTTGGAACGGTTCAGGTTGAAATTGTAACACTTAGTTCCTTAATATTGGCTTTAAAGGGGTAAGTTTTACTTTGGTCAATATTTCTAGTAAACAATCTTAGAAGGGGGATCTGACGGTCCCAATAGGTTCGTATGATGATTTTGGACTTGGGAATATGTTCGGATGGGTTTTGGATGACCCGGGAGCGTTTCAGCACATAAAGTTGAAAGTTGGCGCATTGAAGGTTTTCTTTAAATTTGGTTTGGAGTAGGTTTTGGTGTTATCGAGGTCCGTTTGGGATTCCGAGCCTGAGAATAGTTTCGTATGGTTATTTAAGACTTGAATGCGAAATTTGGTATCATTCTAAGTAGTTTAAGTATGAATCGGCGCGTTCGGAGTAAGTTGGAAGAATTTGAAGTACATAAGTTGATTCTATTGGTTTTGGGTTGTGATTCTTAGTTTTAATATTGTTTTTCGCGTTCCGAGGGTGAGAGCAGGTCCGTTTTATGATTTTGAACTTGTTGGTATGTTTGGGCGAGGCCACGAGGGCCTTGGATGCCATTCAGATGAGGCTCGAAACTCATTTGGACTTGGAAGGAATAAATGAAGCATCAGAGTTCTAGTGCAATCTCACTTGCGGAGGGCCAGCTGCAGGTGAGCTCGCAAAAGCGAGCCAACAGCCGCAGAAACGGCCCAGCATGGGCTTCCAAAATATAGCAGATGCAGAGCGTGGTGTGCACCTGCGAAAGAACAGGTGCAATGGAAGCAACCGCAGAAGCGGCCAAAGCCGCAGATGCGGCACGTGCGTCAGAGAAGCAGGCCAGTTGTCCGCAGATGCGGAAGTAGGACAAATAGGGGAGATCTGCATCTGTGATGATATTTTCACAGAGGCAGAGCCGCAAAAGCGGCCATAGAGCCGTAGAAGCGGAAGTGCTGGAGGCAGTAAGGTTCATTTAATACGGGACTTAAGGCCATTTTGACTCATTTCTTTCACTTCTTGGGCGATTTTGGAGCTTCTTAGAGAGGGTTTTCACCTAACTATTGGAGGTAAGTAATTTCTATCCAATGTAAGTTAAATACATAGATTATGGATATATTTTAACATGTAAATTTGTGAAAATTATGGGTTTAGATGAACAAACCTAGGTTTTGATAAAAATGAGATTTAACCACGAAATGGTTATGGAATTGGGTAAAAATTATATATTTGAGTTTGTGAGGTTATGGGTAACAATGATCTTTGAAAATTTCTGGATTCGGGCACTTGGGCACGGGGGTGAGTTTTAGGAATATTCCAATTTAGGTTGGCTAATTACTCTAATAGTTAAATTGCGAACTTTTGATTAATTTATATAACATTTGACTAGTTGGGGTCGTTTGGCACTGAGTTGATGATTTAAAGCACATTTGTGAATCGGAAATGAGCTTCAGAATGAGGTAAGTCTCTTGCCTAACCTTGTGATAAGGAACTCATCCCTTTAGGTGTATTTGTTGTGAATTAATTGTGTGGGGAGATACATACGCACTAGGTGACGAGAGTCCGTACGCAGCTAAATTCCATGTGATGTCCGAGTATTCTTAGATTTACATCATTCTTCGTTTGCATTGTTATGTTGATTATGCATAGTAATATTCTTAAATAGAGCCGAGATTAAGGATTTTAAGATTTAAAGTCTCCATTTTGGATTTCTTATGTTTGGGAAGAATTGAAGAATTTTATAATAACTCTAATAAATCCATGTTCACTCGCGTCGCAAGTATTTCCACGAGCGAGGTAAATTCCTCTACTCTCATGGGAGCGGGTCGTTCGCCTCGGCAGGTTAATAGATGCATCTATGGTTCATGCTGTTCGACCTTCGGCAGTGCACACAATATATATATATATATATATATATATATATATATATATATATATATATATATATATATTGGATCGCGACGTACGAATTTGGCATAAATCGTGCGTAATAATACTCGGGGCCTAATTATATTTCATATTGTTTTATGGCTTGAGAGGTCACATTATTTAATGACGGAAATTGACTTGGAATTTACTATTAGTGGAAGAATTATTTATTCACTGCTTGTTGTTGAGTTTCATTATCATTTACATAAACCATGCTTATTTAGAATTTCAATATTTTATTGTTAGCCTATAGTAAGTGTCGAAGTCGACCCCTTATCACTACTTTTTCGAGGTTAGACTAGATACTTACTGGTACATGTTGTTTGTGTACTCACGCTACACTTCTAAACTAACCGTGCAGGGTCTGAGGCAGGTGCATCCGGTAGTCATTGTATTGGTAAAAAAAAGCTTCACACGTGTAATAAATCTTGATGACTCAGCATTGTACGTGGAACAATGAAGACACAACAGCTGGACAGGACTCTATGAAGAGGTATGAGGCAAAGAGGCACGACAAATCACACCCACAAGTTAATTAGCCATGGAAGTCTCAACCTGATTAAGAAGATGAAGAGACACGACCAAAATGTATCTGGGCGGAACAAAGGGCAGATTCAGAGATCTTCAATTAGTGATCCACACGTTACAAAACATTCACGCAACAGTTACGGTTACTCATTGTAACGTTACATTAATGTCATAATTAGTCATTAATGCTCAATCACTGAAAAGCGCAGATGTTATATTAGGAAATTCCCTATATAAGGGAGTAAAATATAACCTGTAAGGGATATCCGAACTACTATTGCAATACACTTTACTTTTCGTGCATCTCGTTGATTTTTTCTTTATTTAATTACTTACAATAATCAGTCTTGCCTTGGTTATCAGAAACCCGTGTTCATCCTAAAAATAGCTTTGGTCAAAGGATCTAATTCTTTGGTTAAACAAATTAGTTCTGTTACCGGGAATCTGATAATCTTTGTTTGCTTTTCAAGCAATATCCTCTGAACTATGTCGAACTCCAACGACAACAACCAGCAGAGGAATGGAACCCCAGTTCCATCACCTTCAGGATCCCCACGTGGTTCAAGGGAACAATCCCCAGAAAGATCCAATAACAACAACAATAATAATGATCAAACGGTAGAACAAGATCGGGTAAAGCAAATGATTGCAGAGTATGTGAGCCAGGCTTTGCAAGAATTTGTGAGGGGATTACCAGCAGCGTCACCTACACCACTGACACCACCCCCAATAATACCATCACCATGGAAAATCCTCAGTCTGAGTTGGCAAACTCATGAATGGGAGATACTCCTAATGAATCTCTCGAAGCGAGACCAGGTATGTCTAATAAATCTGAATTACAGAATTTATTACTAACCTTTCAGAAACAGGTGAAGGCACAAAATGATTGAATCGAACAAATTCCTGGAGTAACACCTATTATCAAAGGCATTAACGTTGATAGATATTATCAACAACCTTGGAAACCAAGCGCAACACCCGTACCTATTCCCAAGAAGTTTAAAATGCCTGACGTTCCTAAGTATGACGGGACAACCGACCCACGCGACCATATGACTGCTTTTACCACCGGAGTGAAGGGCAACGACTTAACAAAATAAGAAATTGAGTCGGTCCTAGTTAAAAAGTTTGGAGAAACACTTACCAAAGGGGCGTAACCTGGTATTCTCTTCTCCCTGAAAACTCTATTGATTCTTTTGCAGAGCTTGCAGATTCTTTCATAAAGGCAAACTCCAGTGCGCAAAAGGTCGAGAAAAGTATGGACGACATCTTTAAAATAAAATAAGGAGACATGGAACTACTTCGTGAATTTGTAGACAGGTTTCAACGAGAAAGAATGCAACTACCAAGGGTGCCTGATAATTGGGAAGCCATGGCATTTGCAAGTAATCTAAATGACAAAAGCTCAGAAGCCATGAGGAGACTCAAAGAAAGATTGAGAGAATTCCCAGCTACAACGTGGAACGATGTTTATAACAGGTACAATACTAAACTTCGATTAGAAGAATATACCATTGCTCGTTCGAAAGATGAAGATCATACCAGATCTAGACGTTCCGAATCAGATAGGAGATCAGGTAAAAATAGGCACGCTCCTTACTTGGGACCATAGGGACGTGAAACTCATCCCAGGTTCGAAAACACCAGGTCAGATTATAGACCATTAAGCAGAGATGCGGGCTCGTCCTCATCTAGATCCAGAAAGGATAGAGATGAACGACCTAGAGGTAATGCACAAATTGGGGATCACACCTTCAATGTAAGTACCTCTGAACTAATTTCAGTATTAAGAAATATGGATGATAAGGTTCGATGGCCCAAATAAATGAGGTCAAACCCGAATAAGAGGAGCCTAGATTTCTGGTGTGACTTCCATAATGATCATGGACACAGAACTGCAGATTGCAGATTTTTACAAGGTGAGGTAGAACAACTATTGAAACAGGGCTATTTAACAGAATTGTTTAGTGAAAAAGGTAAACATGCATACATGAAGAACATGCAGGATCCCCCCAAACCTCCATCTCCAAAATGAACCGTCAACGTGATACACGGAGGTGAAGAAGTAAACAGAGTGGTCTGTAAAGCGACCACGAAGTTCACAATTACACACGGGAAACAGGTTCATGAAAATCTGGAAGCAAACGATATAACCTTCGATGATGCCGATATCGTCAGATTAATTCTTCCTCACAACGATGCTCTGGTAATATCCTTACTTATTCATGACACTAACGTAAAAAGGGTGTTGATTGATCCAGGTAGTTCAGTCAATATCATTTTGCTAAGAGTCGTGGAAGAAATGCTATTGGGGAATCAAGTAATCCCAAATGCACGAGCCATATCGAGGTTTGATAACTCTACGGTTATAACAAAAAGGGAAATTAAACTTAGCACTTATGCTGAAAGAGTAATAAAAAATACCAGGTTCCAAGTCATCGACACTGACATGGCTTATAACGTAATCATGGGAAGGCCATGGATCCACGACATGAAAGCAATACCATCCACCTTGCATCAGGTAGTTAAATTCCCCTCCGATGGGGGATTCAGCAAATTAGAGGTGATCAGCAAACCACGAGAAATATAAATTCCGTGGTATACTACAACAAAAAAGTAGAGGTGGAAGAATCAAAAGATAAAGGAATCTCCCAAGCAGGTAACACCGCCCAAACAGGTATGGAAGAAATTACTACTCAAATAGGTACGGAAGGTATTATTGCTGAAACAAGTACGAAAGAAAATACTCACGAGAAGGTGAATCAAGTCACCACGAAAGATGCATTGGACCACAGGAATGTAGATTCCAGACCGGACGTCATTCATGAACCGGAGGAAGACGAGCACATCAAAACAACTACGGAAGAGCTCGAAGCTGTTCCACTGTTTGAACAAAAACCTGAACAGAAAGTGTATATAGGCACGAGGCTGAGCCCCGGTCGAAGAGGTAAGTTAATTGATTATTTAAAGGCTAACGCAGATTGCTTTGCGTGGTCCCACTCAGATATGACAGGTATCCCACTAGAAGTGATGACTCATAAACTAAATGAAGATCCATCCTTCGTACCTGTTAAGCAGAAGAAAAGAAAGCAAGGACCATTCAAGAACCAAGTGATTGACGAAGAGGTACAGAAACTCTTGAAGATTGGTTCGATACGAGAGGTAACGTACCCTAACTGGCTAGCTAACACTGTGGTAGTACCTAAAAAGAATGGAAAATGGAGAGTATGCGTAGATTATACTGACTTAAATAAAGCATGCCCCAAAGATTCGTTCCCATTACCACATGTAGATCAAATGATTGATGCCGCAACATGTCATGGATTGTTAAGCTTTCTAGATACTTATTCTGGTTATAATCAGAATTAAATGGATCCCTCAGACGAGGGAAAAAACTCCTTTATTACAAACATGGGGACTTATTGTTATAAAGTCATGCCTTTTGTCTTAAAAATGCTGGAGCCACCTATCAAAGGCTAGTGACCAAGATGTTCCAGGAACATCTGGGAATAACGATGGAAGTTTACATCGATGACATGCTGGTAAAATCAACATGGGAGGAAGACCATTTCCAGCACCTCTCTATTACCTTTGACATTTTACGCAGGTATAATATGAAGCTGAATCCAGAAAAATGCGCTTTTGGCGTAGAATCAGGTAAATTCTTGGGTTTCCTTGTATCAAACAGGGGAATAGAGGTAAATCCTGATCAAATTAAAGCTATAGAAGAAATACCTGATGTACTTATAAACAAAAAAGAAGTTCAAAGACTAACAGGAAGAATTGCAGCCTTAGGAAGATTTATTTCCAAATCTTCCAAGAAAAGTTTTAAATTCTTCGCAGTTCTCAAAAAGCAAAATCGGTTCGAATGGACTGAAGAATGTGCTTATCTATCAAAACCTCTGTTGCTGTCAAAGACAAAGGAGGGGGAGAGGCTGTACGTCTACCTTGCCGTCTCAGAAATTGCTGTAAGTGCAGTATTGGTAAGGGAGAATAAAGGTAAACAATCTCCTATTTATTATGTAAGCAAGACATTACTAGATGCTAAAACTAGATATCCACATCTAGAAAAGTTAGCCTTAGCTCTAATCATGGCATTTAGAAAATTAAGGCCATACTTTCAATGTCATCCAATCACAGTTGTGACCTCGTATCCATTAAGAAATATACTGCATAAACAAGAACTATCAGGAAGATTAGCCAAGTGGGCCATAGAATTAAGTGAGCATGAAACAATATATCAGCCTAGGACTACAATCAAGTCTCAGATCTTAGCTGATTTTTCGCTGACTTTAGTAATAACATTGTCCCTGAAGTGGAAAAAGAGTTACAACTCTTTAATGGTGTTAATTCGGGTCTACGGACCCTATTTACCGATGGTTCTTCCAATATAAAAGATGCCGGTGTTTAACCAAAGAATTAGACCCTTTGACTAAAGCTTATTTTTAAGATGAATACGGGTTACTGATAATCAAGATAATGGGAAAAATGAATAATAGACAATATTACAGAAATAAAAGATCTAAGTTGATTATATTCGAGAATCAGATGCTTTTACAAGCTGTATTCCCCTCCCTCATATAGGAGATTCCTATAACGTACGACTCCTTCTATGGTTACTCATTAATGACTAATTATGACATTAATGAGGCGTTACAAAGGATAACGGTAATAGGGGTTCATTTACATAACGTTCGAGTAATCAATTGTGGGTCCTTGAATCTGCCCATAGCTTTGTCTAGATTCATTCTGACCGTGCCTCTCTCCCGTTTTGATCAAGTTGAATTTCCCGTGGCTGATAAGTTCGTGGGTTTACTGAACCGTTCCTCTTTGTACCATACCTCTTCAAAGAGTTACGTCCAGCTGTTGTGTTTTCCTGTGTCCACGTGACTGGCTGAGTTGTCAAAAGCTGGCTTACGTGTGAAACTCTTTTTTACCAATACAGATAGTCCCCCCACTTACCATATATTTAACGATTAATATTTGGTAAGTGGATATTCATTTATGGCGGGAATATTTTGCCTCCGCTTTTCCTCAAATCATTGTATCCTTCTCTGCACCATAGGCGTCGTTTGTCACTTCCATTTAATGCTCGTCCTTTTCGGATTGGTTCTGCATTTACTCTGCACCTTTTAGGGCTTTTTGCGGCTGTGCCAGTCCTGAAGTGACATCTTCAATTATGACTTTTCATCATTATTTTTCTTTTTCATCATTCTTGACAGTTGTCTTCAAGTATAAATACATGTTTTCTTTTCTTTGCTTCCACGAAACACTTTTCTAACTCTGTTTTTTGTAAAAAACTTTCTTCTTTGCCTTTGTAAACATGTCTTCTTCAAACCAATCTCAAAGAGTAATAGACATTGAAAGCTTAGCGCCATCTTCTGCTCCGACTAGGAGTCGGAGGGGTGGTAGACTTAGAAGTCTAGGATCCACTCCTTTGAGGAGCTATTCTTCTTCTCAAATAGTTCCTTCTCCTTTCACTAGATCTCCAGTTACTCCTAGATTTAGGGTTTCTCGGTCTTCGTCTAAAGGTAGAGGCGAACGCCTTCGTAAACCTGGAGTCAATGAAATTGTCCCTGCTGAGTTTGTTTTTGCTAGGGATAGTCAAGTTCTTGTAGATCAATCTTCTTCTCTTGATAGTGTAGAAAGATATCCAACCCTTATAACTGAGGGTCAGATTTCCCTTGTTCTTGGGGAATGCTTTTGAAAATCTGACTTTCCTGTCTATATTCCGAATAGCAATCAAAGAATAACGTCTTACAAGACGGGTTATTCTTTTGTTTATACATATCCTTTCACTTTAGGGTTTAGACCCCCCATTGACCCAGTTATAATTGAGTTTTGCCGTTATTTCAATATATGCTTAGGACAAGTTGGCCCGCTTGTGTGTCGAGTTGTCGCATGCCTTAGGAGTTTGGCTTCTTTAGCTTCGATTCCTTTTACCTTCAACCATCTTATTAACCTCTACTCTCCTACCTTATTTCGTGAAGGGTTTTTTACTCTGACTGCTAGAAGAAAAGAGTGTTAGTAACATCTGGAGACGATGAGGATAGGGGTTGGTACCTTCGATATGTCATTNTGTTGCTCCTTCTGAAGAAAGATCTTGGAAGTACCTCGCTGGGAGGTACGATTGGCAAGTAAAGACCCACGGTAAGTGAAGCTTTTGTTCTTGCTTCTTTCCTTACTCGAGTCTTTTTTCTTTTGTCGTTTAACTTTTTCCCTTCTTTATAGGATTCTCTGCTCGTGGGGTGTCTGCTTCCTCTATCCCGAAGATGTCCTTGGCTCAAGACCAGGAAATTATCGTTGGTTCATCTTCCTCCAAGGGGAAGATTAGTGAATCTCGTTCCATAGAGGAAGAGGAAGAGGAAGAGGAAGAGGAAGAGGAAGAGGAAGAGGAAGAGGAAGAGGAAGAGGAAGAGGAAGAGGAAGAGGAAGAGGAAGAGGAAGAGGAAGAGGAAGAGGAAGAGGAAGAGGAAGAGGAAGAGGAAGAGGAAGAGGAAGAGGAAGAGGAAGAGGAAGAGGAAGAGGAAGAGGAAGAGGAAGAGGAAGAGGAAGAGGAAGAGGAAGAGGAAGAGGAAGAGGAAGAGGAAGAGGAAGAGGAAGAGGAAGAGGGTGCTTTAGTGCACAGGCCACGGAGAAGGCGAATGGTTTTAGATGACGAGCCTGCTGCCTCAACCTTGCCTTCCATGTCTACGATCGAGCCCCCTGCCTTGGATGATGTTTCATATTCCCCTTTTCGTGATGGTATTGATCTTGCTCCTGACGACGTCCCTTTGGCTGCTGTCGTTCCTGCTTCTTTGAGAGAAGCTGTTTCTTCTATTCCTTTGGCTATCTCAACTTCTGCTGCTGCTTTGCCTGTAACTTCTTCAACCCTTCAACTTTCCGTGCCTGCTCCTTTGTCCGTGGCTTCTCCAGCTCCTCAACCTTCCGTGCCTGTTGCTACTCCATCTCTGCCTGCTTCCATGCCTTCTGTTAGGGAAGTAGGATCTTCCAGCAGAGAGATGCGGCAGGTGGTAATAGATGTTCCAGCTGAGGGAAACCTTTTCAAGAAGAAAGGTAAGCCTGAAGTGTGGCTCAAGACTTTGATAGGTCCCGCTGAAAAAAGCAAAGCTAGCTAGCCACATGGGCCAATGAGGTCGTGCATACCTCTTTGAAGGTATGGTGTAAGTTATCCTCTTTCACTCTCGTATATGAAATTTACCATATCTGACTGGTTTACTTCTTGTAGATTAACCTCATAGGCATGGAACTTATGAAGAGGATTTCAAACAAAGACCAAGAGACAAGAGGCAGAAGTTGATAATTGGAAAGCACAGTATGATAGCCTAAGGATTGACGTGGATGCTTTAGAAGAGGAGAGGAGTACCTTGAAGCGGCAGATGAGACTTATGGCAGCAGAACTAGAAGTGGAGGGGGATCTTGCAGTCAAGCTGATAAAGACAAGAGTGTTCTGGAGTCTTCGTTCGCAGAGCAGATGTCCCGTGCCTCAGAGGAGATTAGAGACTTGAAGAACTTGCTGGGGCAGAAGGAAGAATACTCAGGCGAGCTCGTGCAATCACTCACTCGTACTCAAGAATATCTTCGAAGGGCTTTAGACAAATCTCAAGCTTTAGATGAGTCGATTGTTTCATTAAGGGAAGCTCATGAAGCTGCGGAGGCGGAGAAGAACGGGTGGCTGCTGATCAAGTGTGGGCACAAGATTATGAAGATTTGGAAGAGGTGGCTGATGTCGATGTGAGTTGGACGTATATGAATTCTCGCCTTGACACATTGATGGAGATGAGTCAAGAGGGTTTTGACCTTAGTGCTGAAATAGCCAAAACTAAGGAAGCCATGGAGAAGGCTCAACAGGGTCATAACCTCTCTTCACCTGATGGTGAGATTCCAGCCGCTCATTCCTCTTCATCCTCAGTTGCTCCCGGTCCTTCTGCATCTGAAGTCAACCCCTCTATTTGGAAAAATCTAGTTGGTTTATCCCTTTTTTCTTTTTCTTTGTATCAATTGGTGGTTAACCCCAGTCCCATCAGGGGTAAATTTAGATTTACTTTAAGTCCCCAAATGACAACTTAGGGGCACCACAATGTAAATATAAAAATCTTATACTGCTAAGTATAAGTTAATACTTATTTTTAGCCGTTTTTAATATATAAATGTTAGTTCGACTTTTGTTAAGTTTCTATTTCACTCTTTAAGTCTTTTGCATGCTTTATTCTTTGAGGTTTTAGTTTTACCTTCGAGTTTTGCATGTGGAATGCTTTAGACTACTCGTACCTTTTTTATAATAGGCACAATGTCATATTAAATGTGTGCCTTTTTGTAATAGCATAGTTTATGGAAGAGGACCCTTTATAATTGACATGAATAAGATGTCTCAACTTCATGATAATGCAATAGAGTGATAGGGATTTTACACATGTTTAAGAATGTTTCCAAGGAAAGTTTTTTCTTTGAACTTCCATGACATTTTACATGTGTTTGGCTATCGTCTAAAACTCACGCTTGCAACTATTTTTGTTTAACAGATTTAATATACTCTTGTATTTCGTAACTGTTTTTCATAGGTAACAGTTTTTCGATATTAATACAAGGAAATAATTGTTTTTCACTAGTAACAATTTTTATAAAGATTGGGGTTTTTACCCGTAACTGTTTTGGAAACAATTTTCTAATAAGTACGAGGGAAATGTTTTCTTATTTGTAACTGTTTTTATTTAATAACAGTTTCTTGAAAAAATACAAGGGTTCAGATCTTTCATCCATAACTATTTTATTCTAGAACAATTTTTTGAATGAGTATATTGATGATGATCTTTTACCCCTAACTGTTTTTGTTACAACAGTTTTGAATACGTACAAAGATGTACATTTCTTTCTCGTGACTAACATTTTGCCTTTCAACCTGAATATGTTCGAAGGTTTTTGCTTTTTGCATTAGGCTTTGTATTTGGATGACCCTTTTGATTTCTTTCGATTCTGCTCGTGTCACTTGTATCTTTGGGTAGATGGGTCTTTTAGGCTAGAGCTTTTGACTTTCTGATAGTCTTCTTTTCTTCGTCTTAGCCTTCCATACTATATAGTCCCCCAAGTGTTTGAGCTTTGAAGAATGAAATCTCGAGCACTTGATTATTCCTTCCTTATGGTCCTTTTCCTGAAAAGGAAAAACATTTTGGACTCGAAGGTATATAGTTTTTTAGATGATGATTGCTTAACCCTTTAAAAATGTCCATCAGAAAGTGTAACCCTAGACTGGGAATTGTGTTATTTCCTCGCGTCTTTGCAGGTCTAATATCATCATCTGGTGATGGGTTAGCTTTATGCCTATCATCTAAAAAAGTTAGTAAAATTTTTAAATGTTCAAAATAAAATCGAACGTGTGATACCTGACCGGGGGTATTTCTTTTCCTTAGAAGTAATACTTCTTTAGGTGGATGGCGTTCCAGCTTGTTGGTAGAACTCTGCCGTCCATAGCTTCCAACTCATAGGCGCCTTTTCCAGCTATCCCTCGGATTTTGTAAGGTCCTTCCCAGTTTTGATTTAGCTTTCCTGCACCTGCTTCTTTTGTTGATTGAAAGACTTTTTTGAGGACGAAGTCCCCAATTTTAAAATACCTGATATGAGCTTACGGTTGTAATAACGCTCTATGATTTGTTTTTGATCTGCCATCCGTATCAATGCTGCTTCTCTCCGTGGTTCGATCAGGTCCAGGTTGGTCCTTAATTCGTCGCTGTTTTCACCTTCCATGGCTGTCGAGAACCTTATACTTGGTTCACCAATCTCTACAGGTATTAAGGCTTCTGAGCCATAAACAAGTGCGAACGAAGTTTCCCCTGGCTATTTTTGAATTTGTTCTGTATGCCCATAGTACCACTGGAAACTCATCAGGCCAGTTTCCTTTGGCTTTATCCAGCCGCTTTTTTAGATTATTGATGATGACCTTATTTGTTGAATCAACTTGATCATTAGCCACGGGGTGGTAAGGCGTTGAGGTGATCCGCTTGATTTGTCAACTTTCGAAGAATTCTGTGATTTGCGAGCCTATGAATTGTGGGCCATTATCACACACGATCTCCTTTGGTATTCCAAAGCGGCATATTATGTTTTACCATAAGAAGCTTTTAACTTCCTTTTCTTGCACTTGTTTGAACGCTTCTGCCTCTACCCATTTTGTAAAATAGTCGGTTAGCATGAGTAAAATCGTACCTGTCCTTTAGCTGTGGGAAGAGGTCCTACTATGTCCATACCCTATTTCATGAAAGGCCATGGGGATATTATTAGATGTAGTAATTCCGCTGGTCGATGCATGTTATTGGCAAACCTTTGGCATCTGTCACATTTGGATACAAAATTCTCAGCTTCTTCTTCCATCTTAAGCCAATAGTATCCGGCTCTGATTAGTGTTTTCACTAAGGATCTAGCCCCCAAATGATTTCCACAATGTCTTTCGTGGACTTCTTTCATCACAAATTCCGTTTGGTTAGGTCCAAGTCATTTAGCTAGGGGTCCCCCGAACATCTTGCGATAAAGTAAGTTGCGAATAAGGCAGTACCATGCAGCTTTACGGCGTAGTGCTTGAGCCGCTTTCCTGTCTTCAGGCACAGTTCCATTCTGCAAAAAATTAAGAATTTCGTTTCTCTAGTCCCAGGTTAGGTTGTTGAAAGTTACCTCATTCCTGTCTTGGTCTATTATTGAATGAAATAATTGAACAAAAATTGTATTGTCTTTGTTCGTTACTTCCGTGATTGCTGCGAGGTTAGCTAATGCATCTGCCTCAGCATTTTTTCTCTAGGTATTTGCACTACCTTCCATGTTTTGAATTGTCTCACGAGCTCCTGTGCTCTTCCAAGATACTGTTGCATTCTAGTCTCTCGAGCAATGTAAGTCCCCTGTATCTGATTTACTACCAGTTGGGAATCACTGTTGATCACAATTTGCTCGATTGAGAGCTCCCGTACCAGTTCAAGCCATGCAATAACAACTTCATACTCTGCTTCATTGTTAGTGATATGATAACACTTTATAGCTTGCCATGTCTTTTTACCCGTGGGTGATATCAAGACTATGCCTAAGACAACGCCTTTTACATTTGAAGAACCATCAGTGAACAAGGTCCACAGGCCTGGATTAACACCGTTAAAGAGTTGTAACTCTTTTTCTACTTCAGATACAATGCCATTACTAAAGTCAACAACAAAATCAGCTAGTATTTGAGACTTACTTGCAGTCCTAGGCTGATAAATTATCTCATGCTCACTTAGTTCTATGGCCCATTTAGCTAATCTTCCTGACAACTTGTTTATGCAGAATATTTCTTAAAGGATATGAGGTCACAATAGTGATTGGGTGGCATTAAAAATAGGGTCGTAACTTTCTAGATTCCATTATTAAAGCTAAAGCTAACTTTTTCAGATGTGGATATCTAGTCTCTGCATCTAGGAAAGTTTTACTTACATAATAGATAGGTGACTGTTTACCTTTTTCTTCTCTTACCAATACTGCACTTACAGCAATTTCTGAGACAACTAGGTAGATGTACAATCTTTCCCCTTCTTTTGGCTTTGAAAGCAGTGGTGGTTTCGATAGATAAATCTTTAGGTTCTTGAGGGCTTGCTGACATTCTTCAGTCCATTCGAACTGATTCTGTTTTTTGAGAACTGAGAAGAATTTAAAACTTTTTTCAGAAGAATTAGAAATAAACCTCCCCAAATCTGCTATTCTTCCTGTCAGTCTTTGAACCTCTTTTTTATTTGTTAAAACATCAGGTATTTCCTCTATGGCTTTAATTTGAGAGGGATTTACCTCTATTCCTCTATTTGATACAAGACAACACAAAAATTTGCCTGATTGCACTCCAAAAGCGCATTTCTCTGGATTCAACTTCATATTATACCTGCGTAAAATATCAAAAGCAGCAGATAGGTGCTGGAAATGGTCTTGTGCTTGTGTTGATTTTACCAACATTTCATCGATGTACACCTCCATCATTTTTCCAAGATGTTCTTGGAACATCTTGGTCACTAGGCTTTGATAGGTAGCTCCAACATTTTTTAGGCCAAAAGGCATGACTTTATAACAATAAGTTTCCCTACTCGTGATAAAGGAGGTTTTTTCCTCGTCTAAAGGATCCATTTTAATCTGATTATTACCAGAATATGCATCTAGAAAGCTTAATAGTTCACGACTTGCAGTAGCATCAATCGTGTCATCTATATGAGGCAATGGGAATGAATCTTTGGGGCATGCTTTGTTTAAATCAACATAATCTACGCATACTCTCCACTCGCCATTCTTTTTAGGTACTACCACAGTGTTTTCCAACCAGTTAGGGTACGTTATGTCACGACCCAATTTCCCACAGGGGTCGTGATGGTGCCCAACAACGGGGTTAGACAAGCTAACATAAATTATACTAAGTGTTACCCTTTCCATGTGATTAATTATTCCAACTTTTACCAGTTTTAAGCATTTATTAACATGATATTATCCTGTGACATAAAAAAATAAAGACATCTGAATAATGAGCCAAAAGATAAGCATATGTATGAAAATACAGCCCAAAACCCAAAATATACGCAAGTGTGTGCCAGGAACTAGTGTCACGAGTATCACGGGCAACTATCTGAATATACAAGGATAACATATATGTACACAATCACATTGTCTGAAAGAAATAGACGGGAAATGACAAAAGGAAACTCCAGGGTGCTGCCAGAGATCGTTAGGAAGAGCAGCTCACCGCGAAGTCGACTCAGCCCAAGTCAGTATCTAACGCCGACCTGATAATTAGATGTACCAGCCTCCTGACCTGTACAGTCAAGTACAAAAAAAAGAAGAAGTGCAACATGAGTACATAATAAATATGTACCCAGTGAGTATCCCGCCCAAACTCGAAGGAGTAGTGACGAGAGGTCGACTAGATACTCACTAAGGTCCAGCAATATAATATATATGACGAAATATGGCTAAAACAATAGGCATGGAAAAACAGTGAGCAAAAAGTATATAGCAAATAACGAAAATCAGATAATAACTGAAAAGGGACAACAAGGTACACAAATCTTCTCTTAACCAATGCCCGACACTCCAATTTTTATTAAGTGACTCAAACTCAAGTGATCATACACATACCAGGACAAGACAACCGGTCGGAGTCATAAAGGTGGTCATAGGGACTGGGGTCATAAAGTTATCCCACGATCGATCGTACCTGCGACTCGCGTGCTGACTCGATACAATAGGCTATCCCACGATCGCGCATCATCCCTGCGACTCGTGTGTTGACTCGATAATAATAATAATAAGCTATCCCACGATCGCGCATCGTCCCTGCGACTCGTGTGCTGACTCGATATCAAGTGTATATATATATAAGTACATGGGTGCACCAACTCAACAATGAACTCAACAGGACTGCGTCAATACCACGAATAGCCAGCTGGGATCCAAATCAAAATGTTTCATGTTTCCATAACAACTCAACAATAATTTCAACTCTTATCACATAAAAGGTACAAATAAGGCACATAGTGGCATGCTTGTGAGTCCTAAAGCTACCCGACATATCAATATAGTCGCCACGTACAGACTCTCATCACTTGGTACGTACGCGGCCCACACAACATGTATACATATCAAACAAGGAACCTATGGGGACATTTCCCCCTTACAAGGTTGGAAAGGAGACTCACCTCACGATGAAACCACCCCTAGGATCAAGGATGCGTCCGAATCTCCGAAATCTACCCTCGACGTCTCGCAACTAGCCAAATATAGTTTAATAACATCAATGCATGCTCAAAACAGGGTAATTATTCTAATCTACCCAAATTTCGACATTCTTGAGAAATTCTAAAAATCCAACCCCGGGCCCATACGCTCGGATTCCGAAAATTCTCGAAGGAATGAGTTACCCGAAGCCTAAGGATCAAAATTATATGATTTATACAAGAATTCATAGCCTTAAATGGATAATTCTCCAAATTTTCTAAAATCCTAACTACCACCCAAAACTTAGATTTTTCTAGGAATTAGTAGAGAATTTTCTTGACAATTCATGAATTTAATTAGTAAAAGGAGTGGAATTACTTACCTCTTGGAGGAATTGGTTGAAGGACTGCTTTCTCAAGCTCTAGGGCTCAACAATGGAGGTTGGGGAGGGGGGGGGGTGAAATTATGTGAAGAAACCCGTGTTTTGGACATTAAATAGGTCTGTCTACAGGGATTCTCGCACCTGCGACTTTGGGACCACAGGTGCGGTCCCGCACCTGCGAAGAAATGGCCGCACCTGCGGAGGTTGGGCCTGGGAGATGGGGTCGCACCTGTGAGGGAAAGTCGGCACCAGCGGACTCGCACCTGCAGGCACAAGTCCGCACTTGCGGAAGTAGAGGGGTCTATGGGTTTTCCGCACCTGCGAGGATGGGACCGCAGGTACGGTCTCGCACCTGCGACTGGGCGACCGCAGGTGCGGTCACACTAGAAGCATCTGCACCAGCCTTGGATTTTGCTGGTTTTTGGCTCCGTGCGGGGTCTGGGAGTCTCCTGAGCCCACCCGAGCCCCTGGAAATTTATACCAACAAGTCCCAAATCATATGACGGACTCACTCGAGCTTACGGAACCCTCAAAACATCGCTAAAACTCAAAATCACCCTCCAAACCCCTTGAATTCAAACTTAAGAACTTTAAGAATTCAAGATTTCATTTCATTGCGCCGAACGGGTCTATACTACTCGGAATGATCTCAAATTTTGCAGTCAGGTCATAATGAACATAACGGAACTATTCCCAGTCTCGAAATTCCATTCGGACCTCGAAAACACAAAAACACATCCCAAACCAAAATATGGACTTATGGAACTTCTTATTTCAATATTGGGCGCGGAAATGCCTCCAGGTCATCAGAAACCCAATCCGAACATACGTCCAAGTCCGAAATCATCACACAAAGCTACTGGAACCAACGAAACTCGATTCCGGGGTCGTTTACCTAAAATATTTACCGAAGTCAAACTTGGCCTTAAAGGCCAACCTTAAGGAACCAATTGTTCCTATTGAACTCAAAACACCTCCGAATCCCGGACCACCAGTGCCCCCAAGTCATAAATCATAAAATGCCTCTATGGGAAGTTTCATTTGGGGAAACGGGGTCCAATAACGCAAAACAACCGGTCAGGTCGTTACACGTTACCTCTTGTATCGAACCAATCTTCAAGAGTTTCTATACCTCTTCGTCGATCACTTGGTTCTTGAATGGTCCTTGCTTTCTTTTCTTCTGCTTAACAGGTGCAAAGGATAGATCTTCATTTAGTTTATCAGTCATCACTTCTGGTGGGATGCCTGTCATATCTGAGTGGGACCACGCATAACAGTCTGCGTTAGCCTTTAAATAATCAATTAACTTACCTCTTCGAGTGGTGCTTAGCCTCGTGCCTATATACACTTTCTGCTCAGGTTGTTGTTCAGATAACATAATAGCTTCGAGCTCCTCCGTAGTTGTTTTGATTTGCTCATCTTCCTCCGGTTCATGAATGACGTCCGGTCTGGAATCCGCATCTGTGTGGTATAGTACACCTTCCGTGGTAACTTGACTCTTCTTCTCGTAAGTATTTTCTTTCTTGCCTGTTTCAGCAATAATATCTTCCGTACCTATTTGGGCAGTAATTGTTTTATGTCTGTTTGGGCGGTGTTACCTGTTTGGGAGATTTCCTTATCTCGTAATTCTTCCACCTCTATTTTCTTGTTGTAGTGTACTACAAAATTTATATTTTTTGCGGTCTGCTAATCTCCTTTGATTTGTTGAATCCCCCATTTAGAGGAAAATTTAATTACCTGATGCAACGTGGAGGGTATCGCTTTCATGTCGTGGATCCATGGCCTTCCAATGATCACGTTATAAGCCATGTGAGTATCGATGACTTGGAACCTAGCTCTTTTGATCACCCCCTCAGCATAAGTGTTAAGCTCAATTTCTCTTTTTGTTATAACCGTAGAGTTATCAAACCCGGATATGGCTCGTGCTTTTGGGATTACTTGATTCCCCAGTAGCATTTCTTCCACGACTCTTAGCAAAATGATATTGACTGAACTGCCTGGATCAATCAACACTCTTTTCACGTTAGTGTCATGAATAAGTAGATATATTACTAGAGCATCATTGTGCGGAAGCATTAATCCGCTGCTATCTGCATCATCGAAGGTTATACCATCTTTTCCACGAGCTCGTTTCCCGTGTGTAATTGTGAACTTTGTGGTAGTTTTGCAAATCACTCTGTTTACTTCTTCACCCCCATGTATTACGTTAACGGTTCGTTTTGGAGAAGGAGGCTTTGGGGGCTCCTGCCTGTTCCTCATATATGCCTGTTTACCTTTATCACTAAACAATTCTGTTAAATAGCCCCGTTTTAACAAATTTTCTACTTTACCTTGTAAAAATCTGCAATCCGTAGTTTTGTGCTCATGATCGTTGTGAATTCACACCAGTGATCTGGGTTTCTTCTATTTGGATTTGACCGCATCTCTTTGGGCCACTTAACCTTGTCTCCCATGTTCTTCAATATTGAGACAAGTTCAATAGTACTTACGTTAAATGTATGATCCCCAATTTGAGTACTATCTCTAGGTCGTTCATCTCGATCGTTTCTGGATCTAGACAAGGATGAGATTACATCTCTTCCTTGTACTCTATAGTCCGACTTAGTGTTTTCGAACCTGGGGTGGATATCACGTTCCGAGGGTCCTAAGTAAGGATCGTACCTATTTTTACCTGATCTTCTATCTGATTCAGGACGTTTGGATCTGGAATGATCTTCATCTCTCAAACGAGCAATGATATCTTCTTCTATTATGAGTTTAGTGTTGTACCTGTTATATACGTCATTCCATGTTGTGGGGGGGAATTCTCTTAGATTCTCCTTAAGTCGCCTGGTGGCTTCTGAGCTTTTATCGTTCAAGTTGCTTGCAAACGCCATGGCTTCCCAATTATCAGGCACCCTGGGTAACTGCATTCTTTCTCGTTGAAACCTATCTACAAACTCTCGGAGTAGTTCCATATCTCCTTGTTTTATTTTGAATATGTCTTCCATTCTCTTATCAACTTTTTGTGCACCAGAGTGTGCTTTTATAAACGAATATGCAAGCTCAGCAAAAGAGTCAATAGAATTTTCAGGTAGAAGAGAATACCAGGTTAGAGCATCTTTGGTAAGTGTTTCCGCAAATTTTTTGACAAGGACTGATTCAATCTCTTGTTTCGTTAAGTCATTGCCTTTTACCCCAGTTGTGAAAGCAGTCACATGGCCGCGTGGGTCAGTTGTTCCATCATATTTGGGAACTCCAGGCATTTTAAACTTCTTGGGTATAGGCAAAGGTGCCGCACTTGGTTTCCACGGTTGTTGAGAATATCTATCAACATCGATGCCTTTGATGACTGGTGGTACACAAGGAATTTGTTCGATGCGATCGTTCTGCTCTTTCATCTGTTTCTGCATGGTTAACAGTAAAATTTTGTAGTTCTGAGTTATTAGATATACCTGGTCTCGTTTCGAGAGATTCATTAGGAGTATCTCGCCTTCCTGAGTTTGCCAACCCAGGTTGAGGATTTTCCATGGTGATGGTGTTATTGGGGGGTGGCGTTGGTGGTGTAGGCAACACTGCTCGTAATCCTCTCAAAAAATCTTGCAAAGCTTGGCTCACATACTCTGCAATCATTTGCTTTACACGATCTTGTTCCACAGTTTGATCATTATTACCATGGTTGTTATTGGATCTTACTGGGGATTGTTCCCTCGAATCATGTGGGGTTTCTGAAGGTGATGGAAGTGGTATTCCACTTCTTTGCTGGTGGTTGTCATTGGGGTTTGACATAATTCAAAGGATATCACTTGGAAAGTGAACAAAGATTTTCAGGTTCCCAGCAAACAGAACCAATTTGTTTAACCAAAGAATTAGACCATTTGACTAAAGCTTATTTTTAAGATGAATACGGGTTACTGATAATCAAGATAATGGAAAAAATGAATAATAGACAATATTACAAAATAAAAGATCGAAGTTGATTGTATTCGAGAATCAGATGCCTTTACAAGCTGTATTCCCCTCCCTTATATAGGATATTCTTATAACGTACGACTCCTGCTATGGTTACTCATTAATGACTAATTATGACATTAATGAGGCGTTACAAAGGATAACGGTAATAGGGGTTCAGTTACATAATGTTCGAGTAATCAATTGTGGGTCCTTGAATCTGCCCGTAGCTTTGTCTAGATTCATTCTGACCGTGCCTCTCTCCCGTTTTGATCAAGTTGAATTTCCCGTGGCTGATAAGTTCGTGGGTTTACTGAATCGTGCCTCTTTGTACCGTACCTCTTCAAAGAGTTATGTCCAGCTGTCGTGTTTTCCTGTGTCCACGTGATTGGCTGAGTTGTCAAAAGCTGGCTTACGTGTGAAGCTCTTTTTTACCAATACAGCCGGCTTAAGCATAGTCTTAATATCACCCACGGGTGAAAATACAGGACAAGCTATCAAATGTTGTCCTACAACTAACAATGAAGCAGAGTACGAAGCTGTCATTGAAGGACTAGAACTCACACGAGAAGTTTCAATCGAGCAAATCGTAATCAAAAGCGACTCCCAACTGGTAGTAAATCAGATGCTGGGGACTTACATCGCTCGAGAGACTCGGATGTAACAATATCTAGAAAAGGCACGAGAGCTCGTGAGACAATTCAAAACATGGAAGGTAATACAAATACCTAGAGAGGAAAATGCAGAAGCAGACGTATTAGCTAACCTCGCAGCAATCACAGAAGTAACAAACAAAGACAATGCAATTGTCATTCATCTATTCCATTCAGCGATCGACCGGGACAGAAATGAGGTAACTTTCAACAATTTAACCTGGGATTGGAGAAACGA
The DNA here is from genome assembly GCA_005239505.1 of Nicotiana paniculata. Taxonomy (NCBI): domain Eukaryota; kingdom Viridiplantae; phylum Streptophyta; class Magnoliopsida; order Solanales; family Solanaceae; genus Nicotiana; species Nicotiana paniculata. Next base: position 76,393 of record ML333019.1, on the reverse strand, counting down.
AATCTTTGATTTTTTGCAGAATGGAACTGTACCTGAAGACACGAAAATAACTCAAGCACTTCGCCGCAAAGTTGCACGGCCTCATTCACAACTCATTATATCGCAAGATGTCCGAAGGGCCCCTAGAAAAATGCCTCGGACCTAACCAAACGGAGTTTTTGATGAAAGAAGTCCACGAAGGACACTGTGTAAATCACTCAGGGGAGAGATCCTTGGTAAAAACCCTAATTAGAGCTGGATACTATTGGCCTAAGATGGAAGAAGAGGCCAAGAGCTTCGTATCCAAATGCAACAGATGCCAAAGGTTTGCCAATAACATGCATCGACCAGCGGAATTATTGCATCCAATAATATCCCCATGGCTCTTCATGAAATGGGGTATGGACATAGTGGGACCTCTTCCCACAGCTAAAGAACATGTATGGTTCTTACGCGTACTAACCGACTATTTTACAAAATGGGTAGAGGCAGAAGCGTTCAAACAGGTGTGAGAAAAGGAAGTCAAAAGCTTCTTATGGAGAAACATAATATGCCGTTTTGGGATACCAAAGGAGATCGTGTGTGATAATGGCCCACAATTCATAGGATCGCAAATCACAGAATTCTTCGAAAGCTGGCAAATCAAACGGGTCACTTCAATGTCATACCACCCCGTGGCTAATGCTCAGGCTTAGTCAACGAATAAAATCATCATAAAAAATCTAAAGAAGCGGCTAGATAAAGCCAAAGGAAATTGGCCTGATGAGTTACTAGCGGTACTATGGGCATACAGAACAACGTCAAAAACAGCCACGAGAGAAACTCCGTTCGCACTTGTCTATGGCTTAGAAGCCTTAATACATGTGGAGATTGGCGAACAGAGCATAAGGTTTACAACAACCACGGAGGAAGAAAACGACAACGAATTGAAGACCAATCTGGACCTGCTCGAACCACAGAGAGAAGCAGCATTAATACGGATGGCAGCTCAAAAACAAATCATAGAGCGTTATTACAATCGTAAAGCTCATCTCAGATACTTCAAGATTGGAGACTTCGTCCTCAAAAAAGTCTTTCAAACAACGAAAGAAGCAGGCGCAGGAAAGCTAAGTCCAAACTGGGAAAGACCCTACAAAGTCTTAAGCATAGCTGGGAAGGGCGCCTACGAGCTGGAATCTATGGACGGAAGAATCCTACCAACAAGTTGGAATGCCATCCACTTGAAAAAGTACTACTTCTAAGGAAAAGAAGTACCCCCAGCCAGGTATCACACGTTCAATATTATTTTGAACATTTAAAATTTTACTAACCTTTTTAGATGATAGGCATAAAGCTAACCCATCACCAGATGATGATATTAGACCTGCAAATACGCGATGAAGTAACTGAATTCCCGGTCTAGGGTTAAACTTTTTGATGGACGTTTTAAAGGGTTAAGCAGTTATCATCTAAAAACTATATACCTTCGAGTCCCCTATGTTTTTCTTTTTCAGGAAAAGGACCACAAGGAAGGAATATTCAAGTGCTCGAGATTTAATTCTTCAAAGCTCAAATACTTGGGGGACTATACAGTATGGAAGGCAAAGACGAAGCAAAAAAAAAAACTATCAAAAAATCAAAGCTCGAGCCTGAAGATCCATCTAAAGATACGAGCAAAATCGAAAGATCCAAAGACTCAAACACAAAGCCTGATCCAAAAAATCTTCGAACATGTTCTGGTTGAAAGGAAAAATATTAGCTACGAGGAAGAAATGCACATCTTTGTACTTATTCAAAAGTAAACTGTTGTAATAAAAACAGTTATGGATAAGATCATCATCATTGTACTCATTTAAAACTGTTGTAACTAAAAACAGTTACGAAATCTTTGTACTCATATAGAAAACTGTTATCAAATAAAACTCAAATAAAACAGTTACGGATGAAAGATCAAAATCCTTGTACTTGTTCAAAAAACTGTTATAAAATAAAATAGTTACGGATGTAAGAGCATTTCCCTCATGCTTATTGAGAACTGTTGTGAACAAAACCAGTTACGGGTGAAAACCCCAACTTGAATAAAAACTGTTACGAACGAAAAACAGTTGCTCTCCTGTATTAACTCGAAAAAATTGTTACATACGAAAAACAGTTACGAAATACAGGTGTATATCAAATTTGTTAAAAGAAACATTTTCAACATGAGTTTTAGACGATAATCAAACACATGTAAAATGTCGTGAAAGTTCAAACAAAAAACTTTCCTCAGAAACATTCTTAAACATGTGAAAAATTTCTATCACTCTATTGCATTATTACACCATTATGAAGTTGAGACATCTTCTTATTTAAGTGTCAATAAAAAAGGGCCCTCTTTCATAAATTATGCCTACTACAAAAAGGCACTCATTTTATATGACACCGTGCCTATTACGAAAATGTGCGAGTAATATAAAGCATTCTACATGCAAAACTCAGAGGTAAAACTAAAACCTCGAAAAATAAAGCATGCAAAAGACTTAAAGAGTGAAACAGAAACTCAACGGAAAACAAAAGTCATACTTGCATTAATATATTAAAGCGGCTAAGTAACAACTAAGTATTAACTTATACTTAGCCGTATAAAGTTTTTTATACATTAAGGTTCCCCTAAGTTGTCATTTGGGAACTTTAAGAGATCCAAATTTTCCCCCAATGGGACTGGGAGTAACCACCAATTGAGACAAAGAAATAAAAAAAAGGGAGGAACCAACTTCTTAAACTTCATTAGAAGGGGGGTTGACTTCACTAGCAGAAGGAGTAGGAGAGACTTGGGATGAAGAGAATTGAGCAGCAGGAGCCTCACCTTCAGGTGAAGGGAGATTCTTACCTTGTTGAGCATTCTCAATGGACTCCTTGGTTTTTGAAATTTCAGCATTAAGGTCGAAACCCTCTCGGCTCATTTTATCAATGTGTCGAGGCGAGAGTTCATATACGCCTAACTAACATCAACAACTTCCCTACCTTAAAGAGCTTTGTAATCTTTCTCCCATAGAATAACTTTAGCTCTTAGTTCATCCCTCTCAGTCACAGCAGCATCATTAGAGGTCCTTAAAGGAGCGAAAGACCTTTCCAGGAATTGAACTTTCTCCAAAGAGTTGCGGAGATCCTCTTGGGTATGAGTAAGATATTGAACAAGTTCGCCCGAATACTCCTCCTTTTGGTCTAGTAAGGCCTTCACACTACTAACCTCTTCAGATGCACGAGACAGCTGCTCCACGAATAAGGACTCTAGGAGGCTCTTATCCTTGCCTGCCTGATCAGAGGATGCCTTCTCCACGGCCAACTCTGCCGTCATGACTCTCACTTGCTGTTCCAAGGTACATTTTTCTTCTTCTACAGCCTCCATGTCGAGCCTTAAGCTTTCATATTGCTCCTTCCAGTTGTCTGCTTCAGCATGCCATTCCTTCACTTCCTGCTCCGTGTTAGAAACCCTCTTCATAAGCTCCATGCCTATAATATTGATCTACAAAAGAAAACCAATTAGATATGGTAAATACACATACAAGATACAAGAATGAATGAAAGAAAATACATTCTACCTTTAAGGAAGTATGCACGATCTCATTAGCCCATGTAAGGGAACTGTGGCTATCCAGCTTAACTCTCTCTGTCGGACCTATCAACAGTTTCAGCCACACATCAGGCTGGCCAGAATTTTTAAAGAGACTACCCTCTGCTGGAACTTCTATCATCACCTGCCTCATCTCTCTGCTGGAAGACCCTACTTCTGAAACAGAAGGCACGAAAGCAGGAACAAATGCATGAGCCACGGGCAAGGAAGTTTGAGGAGCCGAAAAAGCCATGGAAGAGGGAGCAAGAACAGGAGAAGGAATAGGCACGGGGGCAGGAGAAATATCTGGAACATTGGAGAGGAGTTCTCTAAGAGAAGGAGAGAAAACAACCAGGGGAGCTTCATCAGCAACAAGACCAAATCCTTCCCGGACTAAATGATCAACAAAATCACGCACGGGAGAGGGAGAAGCATCCTCAAGGGAAGAAAATTCAACTTCAGGTATGGAAGGATCAATAACAGGTGTAGACTCGTCGTCTGAGACCACCTTCCTTCTGCCTGACCGATGGATTAAAGAGCCCTCTTCTTCCTCCTCTTCTTCCGAGGTCCTTGGCCCACCTACTTTTCTATTTGAAGAAGAAGAGCCTGAAATGATCTCCTGGGCCTGAGCCAGGGATAACTTGGGAACAGACGCGGATGCAAAAACTCCAGGAGCAGGAAACCTTGTCAAAAGGAAAGGATTAACTAATGCTCAAAGGAAGAAACAAGTACAAACAAGAAATTCACTTACCATGAGTCTTAACTCTCCAACCAACCCTCTCAGAGAGGTAATTCCATGAACGTTCTTTCAATGGAGCGATTAAAAAAAGCTTTTCTACCCAATCTCTGAAACCGGAGACATTCTCGACGGTTCCCATGATTGCTGCAAAAAGAAGAAACAACTACGGTATTGATAAGATATCTAAAGCAAAAAGCAAGGAATATGAGCAAAAATGTACCTCACGTGCAAGATTCCACTTCTCAGGGAAGGGAAGATTCTCTTCACCCACTAAACCAGCAGTAGGAACAAAAACATACCAAAGAAACCAACCTCGATCTTTATCATCTTCAGAAGTCACTAACACCCTTTTACTCCTAGCAGCCAGGGTAAAAATTCCCTGACGGAACAACATTGGGGAATAGAGGTGAATAAGATGATGAAAGGTAAAGGGGATCGAAGCTAAGGTAGCCAAGTATCTAAGACATGCAACGACTCACTATATAAGAGGACCAACTTGTCCCAAGAAAATTTTGAAAAATCGACAGAGCTGGATGATTACTGGGTCAATGGGAGGCTTGAACCCTAATGTAAAGGGATAGGTATATACAAAAGAATTCCCCGTCTTGTAAGACGTTATTCTTTGATTACTATTTGGAACGATTACAGGGAAATCAGAACTCTAATAACAATCCCCGCATATAAGAGGAATTAAACCTTCAGTGAGTTGGGTAGGGTACTTGTCAGCACTATCAAGAGGCGATAATGAAGAAAGCTGATCTCTAAGGGCCTGACTATCCCTAACAAAGGTGAACTCCACATGTACTATTTCATCGACCCTCGGTTCGTGCAAAGTTTCCTGATGTTCTCTACCTTTGGATGAAGATCTAGAAGCCCTAGCCCTCAGAGAAGTTAAAGATCTAAAAGAAGGAGGGAAAGTCATATGAGAAGAGGAAGAACCCCTTGAAGGAGTAGAACCTAAACTCCTCAACCTGTCACCTCTCCTACTCCGCGTTGGAGTAGAAGAGGGAGTCAAATCATCTACGTTTATGACTCTCTTAGATTGGTTTGAAGAAGACATATCTACAAAGACAAGGAAACAGTTCTTTACAAATAAAGTTTGAAAGTTAGAAGTTTTTCATGAAAAAAAGAAAAGGGGTATTTATACTCGAAGACAACCGCCAAAAATGGGAAAAAACAATGATGTGAAAGCCATGATTGAAGATGTCACTTCGTGACTGATGCAGCCGCAAAAAGCCCTAAAAGGAGCTGAACAATTGCAGAACCAACCCAAAAATGCCACATGACATAAGCATTAAATGGAAGTGACAAACGACGCCTACGTTCAGAAAAAGATGCAATGTTTCGAGTGAAGCAGCGACAAAATATTCCCGCCATAAATGAGTATCCAATTACCAAATATTAATCGATAAATATATGGTAAGGGGGGGGGGGACTATCTGTATTAGTAAAAAAGAGCTTCACACGTGTAATAAATCTTGATGACTCAGCAGTGTACGTGGAGCAATAAAGACACGACAGCTGGACGGAACTCTATGAAGAGGTATGAGGCAAAGAGGCACGACAAATCACACCCACGGGTTAATTAGCTATGGAAGTCTCAACCTGATTGAGAAGATGAAGAGACATGGTCAAAATGTATCTGGGCGGAACAAAGGGCAGATTCAGAGATCTTCAATTAGTGATCCACACGTTACACAACATTCACGCAACAGTTATGGTTATTCAATGTAATGTTACATTAATTTCATAATTAGTCATTAATGCTCAATTACTAGAAAAGGCAGACGTTATATTAGGAAATTCCCTATATAAGGGAGTAAAAACCTGTAAGGGACATCCGAAATACTCTTACAATACACTTTACTTTTCGTGGATCTCGTTGATTTTTTATTTATTTAATTACTTACAATAATCATTCTTGCCTTGGTTATCACAAACCCGTGTTCATCCTAAAAATAACTTTGGTCAAAGGATCTAATTCTTTGGTTAAACTTTCATCCGGGCGCACACTACTGATACTTTGAGACTTAGCGGTGAGCTGCCTTCGCAGTCCGTTTTGCAGCACCTGGAGTCTCTCATATGTATTTAATTTCTGTCTACTTTATTTCAGATAATAGTTTAGAGTTTTGTATATTCTACTAGTAGCTCATACACTTGTGACACAGGTCTTGGAATTTTTTCTAGTAGACACTTGATGATTTTAAGTATTTATTTCACCACACTTGTTCTTATAATTGTTTACACTTTATTTTATTAAATTTCTCACTTTGTACTTATTTAGTAATTAAAAAAAATCAACTATTCTAAACGTTTAAAGAATAGATACATGGCTAGTCCACCATTGGCTTGCCTAGTGGAGACTTTAGGCGACATCACGGCTTATATGGGAATTGGGTCGTTACAATATGGTATCAGAGCACTAGGTTCACGTAGATCTCACAATTTAAGAGCAGTCCTAATAGAGTCTTGCGGATCGATGCGGAAACATCCGTACTTATTTTCGAGAGGCTATAGGGTGTTAAAAAATCACTCTTTATTCATGTCCTATCGTTGAATTGATCTTATTATAAGTATCTTTCTCTCATTCTCTCACAAATGGTGAGAACGCGCGCGGCATATGTACCAGATCATGGAGGAGCTGCTCCCTTGTTGCTAGAGGTCGAGGGAGGGCTCCGGCTTATGGTAGAGGACGAGGACGTCCTAGAGTTGCCCCAGCTATGCCACCAGTGGATCCAGTAGAGGATCCTATTATTGAGGAGAAGGGCTAGGTGCCTGAAACGGAGCCAGCCCCAACAGATTTCATGTTCGCTCCAGTATTCCAGAAGGTCATGGGCCGTATGTTGTGGTTCATGGATTCTGTGACCTAGGCTGGTTTATTTCCAGCAGACCCAACCACATCTCAGGAGGGAGAGGGATCACAGACCCCTACCGCTTAGGCTCCAGGGCATGCAACTACCGTGTATCAGATCCCAGGCGCACTACCCGTGGGCGGAGCTCAGCCAGTTGCAACAGCTATACCTGAGCCCAGACCAGTTGCAGCCGGTGATTCAAAGAAGCTATTGGATAGATGGACCAGGCTGCATCCTCCTATCTTTGGAGGTGAGCGACATGAGGACCCCCAATATTTTATTGATCAGTGCAAGGACAGACTGCACAACATGAGGATATTGGAGTCCCACAGGGTGGACTTAACCACCTTTCAGCTGGAGGGAAGGGCCCGCTGATGATGGCAATCTTATCTTCTTGACAGACCAATAGGTTCTCCTCCCATGACCTGGGATCAGTTCACATGACTCTTCTTGGACAGATACATTCCACCCTCTCAGAGGAAAAATCTGTGATTTCAGTTGGAGCAGCTCCAGTAGGGCCAAATGTCAGTGACTGACTATGAGGCGAGATTCTCTAAGTTGTCTCGCCATGCACCTATGATACTTCCAACCGATGCAGAGAAAGTGTGGAGGTTTGTTGCAGGTTTGCACTCTGGTAGCCAGGCCACTATGGCCCGAGAGGTTGAGATGGGTACTTCTTATGAGCTAGTTGTGGATATAGCTCAGTGGTGCCCCGGCTGGGGGCAGGGTTTAGTTCGTGAGAGGTTAGTCTAGAAGGCCCACATATCTAGCATCACTTCCTCCTTAGGGTGCTCTAGTGCGACCTTATTTCAATGCCATTCTAGAGAGTTCCTACCGCCCCCAGCTATTCAGGGTTCCCCTAGTAGGTATTCAGGCCATTAGGGTCAGACTTCAGGTCAGCAGTCCTCCGTTTCGATGGGTTATTACGAGTGCGGGATCCTGGACACATGAAGAGGTTTTGTCCTAGACTTCGGGGCAAGGTAGTACATCAAGGTCATCAACCTATGATTACAACACGAGTTATCGCACCAGTCATTCGCCCGCCCATAGGCAGAGGGCAGGTGGGTAGGGGCCGTCCTAGAGGTGGAGGCCAGTCAGGTGGCGCTCCAGCTAGGTTCTATGCTTTTTCGACCAAACCATATGAAGTGGCCTTAGATACCATGATCACATGTATTATTTCTGTCTGCGGTAGGGATGCTTCAGTACTATTTGATCCAGGATCTACATATTCATATGTTTCATCTTTGTTTGCTCATTTCCTGGGTGTTACTCGTGAGTCCTTGGGTACTCCTATTTATGTGTCCACTATAGTGGGAAACTCAGTTGTTATGGATCGGATCTACCGGTCCTGCATTGTTACTTTCTGTGGTTATGGGACCTGAGCGGATCTTTTGTTGCTTGATATGACCGACTTTGAGGTCATCCTGGGCATGGATTGGTTATCTCCATATCATGCCATCCTTGATTTCCATGCCAAGACTGTTACCTTGGCGATGCCAGAGTTTCATAGATTGTAGTTGGAGGGTTCTTCTGTTAGTGCATCTAGTCGGGTTATCTCTTTTCTGAAGGCTCGACACATGGTCGAGAATGGGTGTTTGGCTTATCTAGCTTATGTTCGAAATACTACTACATAGACTCCGACGATTGATTCAATGCCCGTGGTCCGGGAGTTCTCCGATGTGTTTCCTTTTGATCTTCCGAGCATGCCACCAGATCGTGATATCGATTTCTATATTGATTTGTCTTTAGGTACCCAACCTATCTCTACTCCACCGTACCGCATGGTTACGAAAGAGTTGAAATAATTGAAGGAACGACTTGAGAAGTTGCTAGCGAAGGGGATTTTCAGACCGAATGTATCGCCTTGGGGTGCACCAGTGTTATTTGTGGTGAATAAAGATGGGACTATGCGGATGTGCATTGATTACCTCCAGTTGAACAAAGTTTCCATTAAGAACAAGTACCTGTTGCCGCATATTGATGATTTATTTGACCAGTTGCATGGTGCCAGGGTGTTCTCTAAGATCGACTTGAGATCGGGGGTACTATTAGTTGAAGATTCGTGATTCAGATGTTCCAAAGACGACTTTTGGGACTAGATATGTCCACTATGAGTTTCTAATGATGTCTTTCGGGTTTACTAACGCCCAAGTGGCATTTATGGATTTGATGAACCGGGTGTTCAAGCCATATATTGATTCGTTTGTCATTGACTTTATTGATGACATCTTGATATACTCATGTAGCATGGAGGTGCACAAGCAACATTTGAAGTGGTGCTTCAGACCTTGCGGGAACATAAGCTATATGTTAAGCTCTCCAAGTGTGAGTTCTGGTTAGATTTCGTGGCATTCTTAGGACATGTCGTATCAGGTGAGGGTATTAAGTGTCACGCCCTGAAATCCCACCACCGAGCCGTGATGGCGTCTAACGTTGAACCCGCTAGAAAAGCCAACGTGACATTTAAACTAGCATAATAACATCAATTTAACAGAATAAGCTAAAACAGTTGACAACTTAACAACAGAAATAAATATCGTTTCAAGGCTAAGTAAAGACAACATAATACAACGACGCATAGTTTCCCAAAACCCGGAGTCACAAACTCACGAACTGTCTACAAGAGTGCTAAATACAAAGTCTGAAAGGAAATACATGACTGTCTCTGAAACTAGAGGAAAACAAGATAGAAACAAAGACATAGGGATGGGAGAGACGCCAAGGCCCACGAATGCCAGCGGGTATACCTTGAAGCCTCTAGGATAAGCTGAAAGACACCCCCACTAATGATGGCCACCGGGTCCGGCTGCGTAATCTGCACAACATAAAGAAGTGCAGGTGTAGCATCAATACAACCGACCCCATGTACTGGTAAGTGCCTAGCCTAACCTCCACGAAGTAGTGACGACGATAGAGCCAGACTACCAAATAAACCTGTGCAGTTCAAATATATATATATACAATGGAAAAGAAATACAGGGAGAAAACAATCAATAAAGGAAGGGGAACATGCTGTGGGGAGATAACAGTTTCATATAAGAAATCTAAAATAAGGAAAAGGACAACAAGGCCAGAATATCATTAAGGATCAGAAATCACAAGCTTGCACGGCACCACCCTTCGTGCTTTTACTCTCGTCCTCACCAATCAATCTTATAAATAATCATGTGAACGACATCACCCTTCGTGATTTTACTCTCTTTCCTCATAATATAATAAATGAATATCTGTACGGAATGGTACATCGTACGACACGACATCACCCTTCGTGCTTTACACTCTTTCCTCACAATATCGAACAATGCACAACATCACCCTTCGTGATTTTACTCTCTTTCCTCATAATATAATAAATGAATATCTGTACGGAATGGTACATCGTACGACACGACATCACCCTTCGTGCTTTACACTCTTTCCTCACAATATCGAACAATGCACAACATCACCCTTCGTGATTTAACACTCTTCCTCACAATAGAAAACAGTGCACGACATCACCCTTCGTGCTTTAATACTCTTCCTTACAATAGAAAACAGTGCACGGCATCACCCTTCGTGCTTTAACACTCTTCCTTACAATAGAAAATAGTGCACGACATCACCTTTCGTGCTTTAACACTCTTCCTCACCCAAACAACAATTACAAACAAGGGCAAGAGAGTAAACATAATAGAAATAGAAATCCCGGTAAGGGAACATCAATTAAACAATTAAATCCCGACGAGGGAACAATAATTGAGGGGAAAGATTCTATAGGAGGCACATAGTTCTCGGTATTCTGTTCATCCAGGTGCTAGGAAGATGTATCGCGACCTGAGGCAACATTATTTGTGGTGGCGGATGAAGAAGGACATAGTTGAGTATGTAGCGAGGTGCCTTAATTTCCAGCAGGTTAAGAACGAGCATCAGAGGCCAGGTGGCCTACTCCAACAGATGGTTATACCTGAGTGGAAATGGGAGTGCATTACTATGAATTTTGTAGTTGGGTCATCGTGGACCTTGCGAAAGTTTGATGCAGTATGGGTCATTGTTGACAGGTTGACCAAGTCAGCACACTTCATCCCAGTTGTGACCACGTATTCTTCAGAGAGGCTGGCTTAGGTTTACATTCAGGAGATTGTTCGGTTGCATGGTGTGCTTTTTTCCATCATATCAGATAAAGGACCTCAATTTACTTCGCATTTCTGGAGGGCAGTACAGAGTAAGTTGGGGACCCGGGTAGAGCTCAGCACGACCTTTCATCCGTAGACTGATGGGCAGCCGAAGCAGACTGTTCAGATCTCCTTAGAGCATGTGTGATTGAATTCTCAGGGCAGTGGGATCGATTCTTGCCTTTGGCCGAGTTTTCTTACAACAACAGTTATTAGTTCAACATCGAGATAGCTGTATTTGAGGCATTATATGGTCGGCGATGTTCTTTGCCCATCAGATGGTTTGAATCGGGCGTGGCTAAGTTATATGGTATTGATTTAGTGAAGGGTGACTTGGAAAAAATAAAGTTGATTCAGGAGCGACTTCGTACAGCACAGTCCAGACAGAAGAGTTACGCGGATCAGAAGGCGTGTGATTTATCATTTACGGTGGGCGAGCATGTTTCTCTTGAAAGTCTCGCCGATGGAGGGGATCATGAGGTTCGAGAAGAAGGTCAGTTGAGCCCAATGTTCATAGGAACATTTGAGGTGTTGAGACTAGTTGGGGAGGTTGCTTATGAGATTGCTTTGCCTCCCAATCTATCTGGAGTTCATCCGGTTTTTCACGTGTCTACGCTCCGCAGGTATCATGCCGACAGGTCTCATGTGTTAGACTTCATCACGGTTAAGCTAGATGAGAGCCTAGTTTATGAGGAGGATCCAGTTGCCATTATTAACAGGAAGGTATGCCAGTTGAGGTCCAAGAAGATTTATGCGGTAAAAGTTCAGTGGAGGGGACAATCAGTCGAGGAGGCGACTTAGGAGGCCGAGGAGGACATGCAGAGTATATATCTGTTGATACCCAATTTTTTCCAAAATATTTTTTAAAATTGCATATATACCTTCAAAATCATGCATCAGTAACAATTGGTATTTTTCCATAATTTTTCTACATTTTATTAATTTTTCCAGTTTTCCAATAAATAATTATAAAATTGCAGCACAAATGATTTAAAAACATTTCTTGATTTAATTTATTATTTATGGTCATATTAAGACCAAATTATTCCATAAATAGCCAAATTAACACCTTTTGGCTAACTTTGCAATTATAGCCCATGCATATGATTTTGTACTATTTCTTATCAGAAATTAGTCCTTTATATTTTAAATACCAAATAATCATTTTAAAATTATTTCTATGCATAGAATTCATTTTTTTAATTAGCAATTATTTTATAAAATTATTTTAATTAAGTTATCTTGGTATTTAACAAATAACCCATTTTTAATTCCATTACAACCTATTAAAATCATCCCAAATACCTTAATTAAACCAGCCCATACACCCAAGCCCAAAATCCTACCCCTACCCGACCCAACTCTTGCTAAATCCTGGCCGTTGATCAATTTTGATCAACGGTCTGGATTAACCCTTTTCTAATTTAACCTAAACGACCCCCCCAAACCCCTTATTTCTTCTCTTACACTCCGCCGTCACCCTTCACTCCTCTCCAAATCCTCTCTGCCCTAACCCTAATTTCCCCTTCGCCGTTGCTTGCCTACCGTCGACTATGGTGGTTCTCTACCATCCCTAGCCTCTATGGCTCCTCCCATGCCCGGTTTCTTGCTGTCTCGAGGTCCTCAAGCGACCAGAGGCTGTTCACTTCCCTCCCCTGGGTCCGTGCTTACCATTCTCAGGCCGCCATGGCCTGTCTGAGTAAGATCTTTCTATTTTTTCGGCTAGATCCATGGTTTCTAAGCTGGAATCTCTCTATCTCTGGGTTGTTCTTCTCCGAAACCCTATTTTTATATCTTGACTCGTTAGATCTGTAACAAATTTAAGAGTATTTTGAGTTATTTCACTATTTTCCATGAGAAACTTTCTGATGTTTTCAAAACGTCTCTTCATCTCCATAACTAGGGTTTCTTAACCCCTTTTTCTAAACGACTTTTCCTCCGATTTTAAGTGTTATTCTATAATCTTTAGTACGTTTAAACAGTTTATTTAGGTTTTCCCTTTAACCTGATTAACTGTGTTAAAACCCCTAATTTCTTGGCTTAGTTCTGGGTTATGAGTCTGTCTACGCTGATTTGTTCGTTTGATTTGTGTGTATGAATATGTTCTGAGTCTCTATGATTTCTACCCTATTATGCTTATTAGGGTTTAATATTTGTCTCCTCCCGCCTATATTATGTTTATATTGTCTATTGATAGAAATTGGTGGTAATTTCTATTTGATGAACAGAGCAAGAGACTCCAGGTAAGCAAACTATATCATAGATACGAAAGTTTTCCTACAAAAGGGCTGGCTATTGCCAAGCTACACTAACAGTTAATTTGCTTGTAGTCGCAACAGTTTTCCTACCAAAGGGGCTGGCTTCAACAACCCATAAGGGACGGCTTGCCAAGCTACACAACTCAGAAAACTGTTGTACTACAATCAACCCAACTGTTAAAACTCAGAAAACATTCGTACTACAACAAGCTAACTTTCTTAGAGTATTCTTACTCTATTTTCATACATGGACCGGCCTTTCCATCCATTCGAAAGAAAGAACAAGAAGGAAATTTAGAAGGAACTCATATGTAGTATATCACAAATATTTAGAAAGGTTACAAGATGATCCTACAACTACTACAAGACCTCCTTTATATAGTACTAGGAGGTTATTACAAGACAAACTTACATTAAAATAAACCTATATTACATGGCAAACCTATGTACAAGTGGGCCCCTTTTTACATGTGAAGGACCTTTAGGCAAAGCCACTAAAAACTTACTGAAAACATGTGAAACATGTGAGATACACATGGTTTAGCATGTGAAAGTTTGTGGGAACATATGAAAGCATGTGAAAATAGTGTGCTGCATGTGACGGGACATATGGAGGCATGTGAAAGTGGGACCCAGATGGTTTGGAAGGATATGGAATTTTGTCTTGGCATGGGTAGATGATTTTTAGGGTTTTTTTTGTAGGTAATGTGGGATTATGGTGAGATTAACAAGGATGATTATCTTCCATTGATTTTCTCGGTTTGTCTTCTAGGAATCTTCTCATAGATCTTGTGTTGTAATGCCTGGAACTCGACGGTTANTGATCTTCTCTCGGATTATTTCATACGGAGTTTGATATTCCTTTGCTGCTTCTCGGACTTTTTCCCAGTGAGGATGAGTGCTGGTATAATTCCAACTTGCCCAATCTTTTGGCCATATTTCTTTCGGGATGCACCTGTTTTGCTGGAAGATAACTCTCTGTGCTTCACTATATTCTTCTTCCATGGATAAAATGGACACGGGAAATTTCCACCAGAATGACGACTCTGTTTGTGCCTGGACTTTTCCGTTAATAATCTTTATTGACCTGTGAAACATGAATATCTTTGCATTGTAGGAATCATTGAAACATTTTATCCAATATCTTCTAGGCTTGAACCATAATAGAAATACTTTAAGAGCTGGTTCAATGTTGTCAAAATCTTTGAAGACATTGCACTTGAATTCCATGAAAATGTAGTACTGATGGCACATGTACCAGAAAAACCATAATAATTCTTGTGGAAAATCCTTCGCTTGAGCTATGAATATATGGCAGAAAGGATATTCTGGATTGACCCCATATGGCTTGAGAATTGATCCTCCGTGTTGCCGGAAAACTTGTAGCTCATAATAAGTCCTTCTTTCCATAATAATTGACGGATCAAAGGGATCCATGAGGTTGAACAACTCCGGTGGATGATCTGTTGGCTTCAATAAACTTGTTCCCANCATAATAATTGATGGATCAAAAGGATCCATGAGGTTGAACAACTCCGGTGGATGATCTGTTGGCTTCAATGGACTTGTTCCCGATATATTTGAGAACATGAAAATCTGATTGGTTGGGTTTTGGTTAGGCTTCAGCTTTGCCGAGGAAAATCTCCTTGAAAATTCTTCTGGTCGAGATAGAAAATCTCCGAGAATATTATCCTTTCCTTTGAGGTGCTTGACTTGTTACTTGTATGGAGAGAACCATTGAGCCCACCTGAGAATTTGCGGATTGGGAATAATTTTTGCATTCAACTGGATCATCTTTGGGAAAGCCTTCATATCCATTTCTATCAGAAATTCTGTGTGAATCAGGAAAAAATTGAATTTCTTGATTCCATTTTTTACTGGCATAATTTTGCGGATTGGGAATAATGTTGCTCCTTCCGCCTCTTTGAACCTTCCGCTAGCATATCCACATATTTTTCTCTGGCCATCTTTTTCTTCAAATAGAACGGCACTCCAGTATTCATTGCTGGCATCAGTCTGTAGTATTTTCTTACCGTCTGAAGGGATGTAGAGGGACTTGACATTTTTTGAAATCTCCTTTATCTCCCTGACTGCTTCATCTTGCTTCTTTCCCCATGATGGAGCATTTTTCTTGAGCATGTCTGTAAGTGGAGAAATGTATGTAGAAATATTTGGTATGAAATATCTCACATAATTTACTATACCCAAGAACTGTTGGATCTGCTTTGTATGAAGCTGGTATCTGGAAACTTGAGCAGTTCTTGACATATATGTGGCCCTGGACTGTATGTACCTTGGATAAAATGCATTCCAAGAAAATCAATCTCCTTCTGTGCAAGAACCATCTTTTTTGCTGAAAGGATGATCCCGTATTATGTTATCAATGCCTCAAACTGACGAAGCAAAATGATATGTTCCTCCATTGTATTGCTAAATAACAAGATGTCATCAATGTAAACCAAAGAGGTATGGAGGATGGGCTGGAATATTTTTATCATGGCTTTTTGGAACAAGGAGGGTGCAGTCTTTAATCCGAAGGGCATGACCTTCCATTGGAAGTGATGATCGGGGATGCAAAAACCAGTTTTGGGTCTTTCTTCAGGGTGAATTCCCAATTGCCAAAATCCAGATTTTAAATCAAACTTGGAAAAATATTTGGCCTTGGCTAAGTGGGAGAAAAGAGTGAGTTTATTTGGAATAGGGAATTTATCATCTTGGAGGAAATGGTTAAGTGGCTGGTAATTAATGACTAACCTGAGTTTTCCTCTTGTTTGCTCAGCTCTTTTATTGACATAGAATGCTTCGCATGCCCACTGTGAATCGGATGGCTCTATTAGATCAAATTCCAAAAGTTCTTCACATTCTTTCTTTGCAAGCTGGAGATGATCTGGATTCATGCCTGAATGACTTGCTTTTGTTGGATTGATGTTTTCATTCTTCTTGATAGGGAGCTTGATGAAACATTCTTCATTTCTCCATAACGGGATTTTTTCTTTCTTCATGAAATCCTTGTGGGATTCTGCACATGAATGCTCAATCTCCTTAATTTGTTCGTCGTTGGTGATTTGGAATAGANTCTTAAAAGCTATTCCGTGAGCCTTGATCTGGAGTTGATCTTTGAGTTGTCTGTAAATGTCGAATCCAACAATAAGATCTTTTCCTGGTACATCAGATCCTATCAGCTTGGCCCTGTACTTCAATCCTGGAAAGAACTCGATTGTGAACGGATGCTTTGTGATGACAGTGGTAGTCAGAATTCCATTTGATGCAGTGTTGAAATCCTTAAAGTGCGGCATCCATTGGTTTTCAGGAAGTACATCAGGATTTATGAGTGAGGAAGCAGCTCCAGTGTCGATGAAAGCAATAACTCGAATTAGTTGATTCCATTTGGATGAATAGACTTTGAGTTCTACTTGAGGAACGACTGCGAGTGCGTTGATCTCCTCTCGGGCTTCGATCTCTGGTTCTGAAATTTGATAATTATCATTGCCTTAATTTTCATAGATATCCAGAGAGAAAAGAGTTTATTCACTAGGTTCATCATCCAGAGAGAATATAGATTCAAGGTCCTCCTCTTTTCCGAGATGTATGCCAGTGTAATCTTCAATCTCTTGAAGGAGTTTAACAGATCTTCTTGATTGAGGACAGTTTTTTGCGAAATGTCCAATCTTGTGGCAAATAAAGCATCTGTTCTTCTTGTGGAAATTTTCCTGCCTTCTGCGTCTAAAATATTTTGTGCGTCTCTTGGACCTTGGTTTTCCATCTGGAATTCTTGGCCATCTGAAACTCCTGAATCCTTTGTGTCGCCTAGATGTTTTGCAAGAACATCCTGATCCAGTGATCAGGTCAGATCTGCGACATGCTTTGTCAAGCGCTGGATTGTGTTGGATAATTTTTTTTAGGGCTGAGCGCTTTGTGAAAATGTCCTCCAGTTCTATAAAAATAGCTTTTCTAATGTAGCCAACTTGTGGGACTGTTACTGATTGAAACTTTTCTTCAATGATGGTCATGGTTCGACTTGCTAACATCTTTGGAAGGGAAGAAACAAAGGCTTGCTTTAGGTTGATGTCTTCACCGATTTCAAAGTATATCTTTGCCATTTTTTGAAGATGCATGTCAATGTCATTTCTTTCGAGTGACACACACTTCATCTCGAAGAGTTGTCTTCACATTTTCTCCTGTCTTTGGCTAGTATCTCCGCAGAAAACTTCATGTAGGATTCTGATGTTGAAGGCAAAATCCTGGGATGTAAGAAAAGTATTTTTATCTTGAATCCCAAGTGAATTCCACCAATCCCTAAGGATTCCTGAGAACCGTGAAGTTAGTTCTGACAGGATGATATACTTTTCTCGTTCCACCAAATTTTTGGTCACCATCCAAGTATAGAAGTCTTGGATTCTTTGAGGCCATTTTGAAACTTTGACGTCGTCTAAGGTGAAAGTGTGGAAGCCAGTTCCAACTGGTTTTGACGCCATGGGTTCCTGTCTTCTTTCTGGTATCGGTTCACCTGTCATGCCTTCTTGATCCTCCTCTACTTAAGATATTTCTGGATCTCTTTGTTGACTCACAAATATCGGGGGATCATCTTCTTCGGAAGAGTTTTCTGTAAAATCATTGCTTGATTGAGAGCTTTCTTCCATTGTATCATTGTCAGAGGAATTTAGAGATTCTGACCATGTAGTATCTCCTTCTGACATGTTTCTTGGCTGGGATACATAGAAGTCCGGAATCTTCTGATCAGAAATCATTAGATTTTCAGGGGTGGACCCCTTTGAACTTTTTTCTTGGTCTCGCCTTTTCTTTGTTTGTTTCTTGGCTGCAAGAGCATCTTTATTTTCCCAAACCATTTTTGCAATATCTGATTCAGTTTCTTCTTTTAAGTGTTGGGGGAAAGAGATAGGATGGTGTGAGGCAGTAGGAAAAGTAGAAATGGTGTTGTCCATTTTTGGTGGGGAATATGCTTGTGTTGACATGGGGTAGAAGGTAGGTTTTGAAGAGAAAAGTGGTGTTTTCTGTGACTCAAAACGATCATTTCTCAAAAGTTGGATCTGTTCCTTGAGTGAAATCGTCTCTTTTTGTTGTTGTTGAAAGAACTGGAAAAGTGAAGTTCCTGGCAGAAAAATATCATATTTTAAATTTGACAATCTTAGCTCCGAGGCTTTGATTAGTCCTGCATGCTGAGACGATGTATTCTCCACCTTTTTCTCAATTGTTTCTACTTTGCTCATTAACTTGTTTTGTGTATGGGCCACGTTTTTGATGGTGTTGCCAATATTATTGAGCACTTTGTTTTGGCAGATGGAATTTTCTGATTGCCAGTTCATTGTCGCCTCGATGTCACTTGTTGGGGGTTTTTCTCCAGAAGGTAGTACTACGTTCTTCTTGGGGATTTTTGGACCATGGCTGATACCTTATTTTTCAAAAGGTTGGAGTGGAGGAAAATCTTGGGTATGGCTGGAAGTTGAAGGGCTCAGCATGAATATTTGTGGGTGTGTGGATTTTTGGGTTGATGGAGTTTTAGGTTTAGGTGTCTTTTTGGATTCTGGGGTGATTTCACTATCTTCCCAACTTGGAGTGAAGTTTTCTGGTAATTTTGTCCATTCTTGGGGTTTGTAGCTGACAAGAAATTCATATTTACCTGGACGGCTCAATGAACCAATTGAAGGGTCTTTATTTTCATATTTGGCTCAGAATTGCTTTTCAGTAGCTTTCCCCTTTTTCTTGAATTTTTGTTTGGGCTTGTTGAGGCCAAATCTTTCCCAGTGACGCTGGTGGTGTTCATCATATTCTCCAATTGGATCTTCTAAACAATCTTGGCAATCGCAATCGAGATCCCAAGGGCAGTGTCCCGTAAAGGGGCATTTGTACCACCAAACTCTTTTGCCTTCTTTGTCGAAATGTTGACACCAGTCATGTTCTTCCATGGTGGTTTGTATATTCCAGAAAAGTTCTCTTTCAGGGTCAGGGTCAGGATATTTGTCTTTGGGTTGGATCATTTGGCAAGAAAAGATGGTTTTATTTGGTTTCTTGAGATGGGAATGGTCAAAACTTATGGAAACGGTTTTATCATTTCTTTTGGTAAAACTTGGCTCACCAAATTGTAGAGGTTCCACTGGTTCCCTTAACTTTTCATAATTTGTGATCCAGGAATCGGGAAGAATTTTGACTAGCTCATCTCTGGAAATTTTTCTGGGTATTTGGGTGCACATGGTGTTTCCTTTGGTAGCATCAATATTCAAGAGTAAAGCATTTTCTCCTCCGGGAAGGCATAGATCCATGGCATGATTTTCAACCCACCACGCCATTTGGTGATGAAGAGTGGATTGGATAGAATCTTTGGCTTGTGGGGCACCTTGAATTTGGACTTGGATTTTAGTGCTTCGGTTAAGTATGGATCAAAAAGGGACATGTTGAAATTAGGAAAAATAGTTATGAAGACAGTCCCTGCATTTAAGGTAACTTCCGCAGTACCCAAATTTGCATGTTGGTACTCCAAGTATCTTGTATCTAGAAGAGAAAGTCGGGCAACAACAGGTTGACCTTTTCTTCCATGATAAGTGAGAGCAATTCGGATAGCACCAAAATGGATATGGGTGAAACCATGATCTCTCCATTGTCTGGGAAAATCATCTGGAATTTGGAGGGTAATAAACTGTTCCTCTCGAGTAGCAAGAATAGGATGCTGGTCAAGTTTTGAGGCAGTAACATATTCTTTGACTCCTTTTTGTTTGTGTTGGACTAAGGAACGGATTTGGGTCCATGGTGCAAATAATTTTTTGGCTAAAGCTGAGTAAGGGTTTATGGGCAGTTCAGTGGAAGATACTTTCTGTTCATCGGGTAGGATATCAACTTCATAGAGATAATCATATTTTTTGGACAAGGTTTTATATAGAGTAGGAGACATATTCATTTTTTCTAGGGAAGAGGATGATGGAAACGACTCAGACATATTTACTAAACCGTTCCTCCCTCCGAAAAGATGGGCTGGCTCTGATACCACAGTACGTATCAGTTTACTAAATATGTCTGAGTAAGATGAACAGAGCAAGAGACTCCAGTTTTCCTACAAAAGGGCTGGCTATTGCCAAGCTACACTAACAGTTAATTTGCTTGTAGTCGCAACAGTTTTCCTACCAAAGGGGCTGGCTTCAACAACCCATAAGGGACGGCTTGCCAAGCTACACAACTCAGAAAACTGTTGTACTACAATCAACCCAACTGTTAAAACTCAGAAAACATTCGTACTACAACAAGCTAACTTTCTTAGAGTATTCTTACTCTATTTTCATACATGGACCGGCCTTTCCATCCATTCGAAAGAAAGAACAAGAAGGAAATTTAGAAGGAACTCATATGTAGTATATCACAAAGATTTAGAAAGGTTACAAGATGATCCTACAACTACTACAAGACCTCCTTTATATAGGACTAGGAGGTTATTACAAGACAAACTTGCATTAAAATAAACCTATATTACATGGCAAACCTATGTACAAGTGGGCCCTTTTTACATGTGAAGGACCTTTAGGCAAAGCCACTAAAAACATGTGAAACATGTGAGATAAACATGGTTTAANTTCCTTCTCCTTTGGATTGTAGGATGTGGTCCGTAACCTTAATCTGGAGATGTCTTGCGTGATCTTCTCTCGGATTATTTCATACGGAGTTTGATATTCCTTTGCTGCTTCTCGGACTTTTTCCCAGTGAGGATGAGTGCTGGTATAATTCCAACTTGCCCAATCTTTTGGCCATATTTCTTTCGGGATGCACCTATTTTGCTGGAAGATAATTCTTTGTGCTTCACTATATTCTTCTTCCATGGATAAAGTGGACACGGGAAATTTCCACTAGAATGATGACTCTGCTTGTGCCTGGACTTTTCCGTTAATAATCTTTATTGACCTGTGAAACATGAATACCTTTGCATTGTAGGAATCATTGAAACATTTTATCCAATATCTTCTAGGCTTGAACCATAATAGAAATACTTTAAGAGCTGGTTCAATGTTGTCAAAATCTTTGAAGACATTGCACTTGAATTCCATGAAAATGTAGTACTGATGGCACATGTACCAGAAAAACCATAATAATTCTTGTGGAAAATCCTTCGCTTGAGCTATGAATATATGGCAGAAAGGATATTCGTGATTGACACCATATGGCTTGAGAATTTATCNACCAAATTTTTGGTCACCATCCAAGTATAGAAGTCTTGGATTCTTTGAGGCCATTTTGAAACTTTGATGTCGTCTAAGGTGAAAGTGTGGAAGCCAGTTCCAAAACCTACTAGTTTCTATTTAAATCCCTAATTTCAGTGATTGATACCCTTTACTGGTTTCCTATGATGATGTGCTTTACTAATTTTTGATTTCTAAATTACTGTTCTTGCCTTATTATGTGGTTGATTACATTATTTACTGATTCTTAATGTTGTTTCCATAATTAGTACTTTCTGAATCTAGCCCTAATTACTGGTTCTATACTTGTACTGTTTGAAACTTTTCCTTATCTGTTACATATGATTTATTTATGGGTTACCTGTCTTTCTACACTTTGAGTTGATTCCCTTAATTAGGGGAAGACTTGGACTGAGTTTACTCTAATTGACTTCGATTTCTATAATTACTAAACAATTTGACTCTTACCTTATTTACCTAGATTTCAAACTACTATATATATTGCTCTCTTCTACTCTCATTAGACAGTCTTCTACACACACGAACTCACAATAGTTCACAACTCTCTCATACACTCAAAAACTCTTCTGCTTACTTTTGTTACTTGCTATTGTTACTGAATTAGCCGGCTGCAAGCCAAGGCAAACTATTGCACTTTCCTGTTCTTCACTTTGTGTCTATTCTCCTTACTGGTATGTTCTGATTTTAAATTCAAGTTCCAAAATCAATGTGTTTCTTCTACTGCTTTAGTTTATCATTTTACTAATCTGTTTCTGTCTATTGTTTGCTTCTCAACATGTGTTTAACTTGTTTTACTTAGTATACTAGTTATGTTCTAACCCTTTTTTAGGATCATCCTATTTATGAACATGTTTGCTTCTTGTGTAATCTGTATCCATGTGACTCCACCCTGTCCTTGAATGCTTGTCTATGAGTTGCCTAGTTGTGCAATTGTTACCTTAAGTTGTCCTGATTGTATGCTCAATTATGTTTGATACCACCATGTCTTCTATTATTTGTTCTGAAATTCATACTCCTATACTATGTTTACATCATTAGTTATCCCCAATCCCACAAGTCGATAAGCACTTCTGATTCTATGCAACCATGTCCCAAATTAGCAATTTTGGAACCCATGACATATTGTCTGCTATTCTTTGAGACTTCTATGCTTATACTTATTATGTGCTCACCTTGGGTGCTGTATCTATCCCCAACCCCCTTACCCCTGTGTGAAGGACTGTTTTTTGAGTGTTGCTGAACCTATTATGTTCTGTGGTTGATTTACTGTTTGTTTAATTTTCCTACTCTTATTCAAACTATTTTACTACTAAACCACTTCATACTTTTCTAAACTTCAACTGAGTCTTTTCAATACTGTTTTATACCAAAGTATTTTCAAGACTATGTCAAGCACTCTCGCTCTACTCTTAGGTCCTTAAGTTCTGCCCCTCCAGTGTGGGACTTCCTTGGGATTCCTGTGAGATCTCTCTGAACTCTGATGCTCTGGGGCTGGCTCTTCCATACTGCATTTACTCAGCTCTGGTTATGAAATCTGGGTGTGAGCACTGCCCGGGATCCTTGAGGTCCTTAGGGAACTCTAACACACCCGTACATGAGAAAGACTATGAAGCTTTGACTGTTGAGGTTATGAATACCTGGTATATATGGGCCTACTTCAGGCTCCCTACGATTTTTCTTCTTCTTTTCTATCTATTTATGTAATTCATTCAACTACTGATCTATAATAATTATTTGTAAGCAGATATTGGGGATGGCTAGTGAAATGGGGAGGGTAGCCATATAGTTCTGTTAACATCATCGGGTAGAAATCATGTTTTAAGCTTTACATTGTTTCTATTTGCATTAAAATCCATGTTTTAGGACCAACACGTTCATTCAAACCATGCCAAGCATGCACTAGATACCATGTTCCTAGGATTTCATGTCTACTGTTTCAGCATCTCATCCATGCTTTATGTTTATCGCTTAGAAATCCTGCTCCTAGGACAATAAACAACGTTAACATAAAAGCTGTTACTCATGTGCATTCAAAATCATGTCTCCATCACCCTGTGACTCTTTGTGCATTTTAGAAATCCTGCCTTTAGGAATTTTGTGTATCCTGAATTATGTCTTAACCATCCTACATTTATATGTGCATATTAGATATCCTGCTCTAGGATTTTGTTTACATCTGCTTAACCAAGCGTAGTTTAACTACAGACTCACGAAAAAGGTAGAAACAATGTCACATCTAATTGTCTTGCTCTTAATAAAACTAGTAACAATCTCATAATCGTATCACCTGGAACAACATGCTTTTAGGTAAAATAACTTCTGAACTGTTTTTAACAATTCTGGTAATTATTATGCACAATCCCATGCCTAGGCAAGCCTTAGGTGGTCAATCTCTTTAAAAGCTGGAACACTGCTTGGTTGTGTTTAGTGTTTAAAGACACAAGTTTTAAAATCAGTAGGCAAACTGATTAGGTCCTTGCTATCGAGTTTATAAATAAAGCTGCATATTTCTGTGCATTGACATTCACTTATATATCCTATCTAATAAAACTGCCTCTTGTTTGTGTTTGAGGCGTGCTAATTATGTGCATTACTTGTGGAGGTAAATCTGGGCCTCATAACTGTGTTCCTGCATTTCTCTTATTAGTCCTATTTGTTCTTGCCTGTCGCTTAGAATTTTATCCTTTTAAAACTTTAGGGGTCTTTCTAGAACTACCTATACTTAGTGGTCCTAAATTCCTCCAGGACCATTAAGAAGGGACAGGTAACATCATGCATATAGATCACTAAATAAACTCGCTTGATAACCATTAAGGGGTGGGGTAAAGGGTAGATATGGAAAGGATGACCGGTGCGCTAATGCCACATGTAGCCCCTCACTGATGAGTGATTACCGGGAATTGCATTGATGTGATCCTATAGGATAAACAACTTAGGACTCCCCTATTCCCTATATATGTGTGCTTAGACTGTGAATCTTTTTACAACCATTACTTGTTGCCATGTGTATACTTGACTGCTTATTTGCTACTTGCTACAATTCACAAAGTTGGTTTGGCCGGGAACCACAACTGTGGACTTTGAGGGGTGCCTAACACCTTCCCCTTGGAGTAATTTCAAGCCCTTATCCAATCTCTAGTTATTCAATTAGTGTTATTGTAACCCTTAATAGGTGCCCTAACGCACCTTAATTCGTTAGGTGGTGACTCTTCAAGTCCTTCACATCCCTTTTCTCAAAAGGAAATGAGTTGTCCCAATAATATTGAAACCTTGACTGATCTGAAAGGAGAGGAAAAAGGGGGGCGCGACAGCATGGCGACTCTGCTGGGGATTTCTAGACTTTTACCATGTCAAACTGCTTTGTGAATTTGTCTTTATTTTGCTAAAACCTGCACCCCTTTCCCTTTCTCTTTATGTGCAATTAATTGTTTACTTTCCCAAGTATTTGTTCTTTTAAATGAAACTGACATGTTTCTTTTTGTTTTCCTTTGTAACTGATTTTCAATCATAAACCTTGTATTTAACGCTTTCATAACGTGCAAATACATGACGAGATGCTTTTATTGCTTATTTATTGTTGCATAATCATGCTCAACATCATATTCCACTCGCGCCTATACAAATCCTATAGCAACGCTTGATGAGTGGTTGCGCTCTTCCATTTTATATCACCCCTCCTAAATTCGGAAAGGCTTATTTGCGGTAAAACGAGTCGATCAACGATGCAGTCGACGGTTCCCTACCTTTTCCCCTCAAGTTGTCCACTTGAGGGTACCAGTCTAAAACCCCATAGAAACCCTACTCTGATTATAACTGTACATGCATCATGGTCAAACCTAGCCGGATTAATATGTTGTCCGCATGAAAACCCTTTAAGACAGCCTTATCCAAAAGTCGACCGGGGTTCTTGTAATCCCAACGGGCGCGATCACGATCTGTGCATTAATTTGGAGAAATAAATGCCAATATGCTAATCACTAATGTATAAGTAGTTGAATCTGGAGGGGGAAAGGGTTTAACCTTGGCTATTTTGCAAAAAATGAGGCACGAAGTCCCCAGGTTCGGCATGGTCCAAAGAATACCACCATTGTTGCTGGATTGGTGGGAAGACCTTTCGCCAAGTGACAAATACCATGTGAAGAGGGTCTTCAGAAACTTACCCTCTTTACTGGATATCCAACCGAACAATATGTTTATTGAAGCAGCCACTATGTTCTGGGACAAAGAGATGTCTGTGTTCCATTTTGGCAACATAGAAATGATCCCCCTCTTGGAGGAGATAGGGGATTTCGCGGGATTACCTTGAGACAGTCAAGGTTTGTTGGTGCCGGAAAATCGTGCCGCTAGGGGATTCCTAAAAATGATGGGTTTGAAAAGGAACGACGATTTAGAGTGCCTGACAGAGTCCTACATACCTTTTGACTATCTCTATGAACGATACGGCCATAGCAAATCCTATCGTATCTTCCACAATGAATTATCTATTACTTCCTTGGGTCATATTCACCGCAGGGTTTTTGTGTTCGTCGTTTGCTTCCTGGGTGTGATAGTATTTCCGATCAAAGGAAACATGATTCACACTAGACTAGCTATGGTAGCCAAAACCTTAATGGAGGGGATCGAGGGGCAAACATATACCATTATCCCTATGATCATAGCAGACATATACCGAGCCTTAGACCGCTGCCAGAAGGGGTTCAAACACTTTGAGAGTTGTAATCTGCTACTACAAGTTTGGTTATTGGAGCATCTCCAAAGGGGTCAATATCGTCAAGAGTTTCCACGAAGGGCGTGGAATGACCATATAGCCTTCCATCACCCTAAGAGAATGACCTACATCCCAGACAGGTTTTCTCAACCGAAAAATGCTACAGAATGGGCGCATTTTTTTGACAATTTGACCGAGAACCAGGTTCAATGGATGTTCGAATGGTTCCCTACCAGTGATTTCATTATCATATCGAGGGAAGCTCCGCACCTGGTGTTGATTGGTTTAAGGGGCATATACCCTTATATTCCCATCAGGGTTATGAGGCAGGCAGGCAGGAAGCAAGTCATACCACAAGTTTCTAAAATGAGTCATTACAGGGCGGATTTTCAGGACAACGACATCCCGTACAAATGTGAAGCTCATCATATGTGGCATCTAAAGGTTATTATAGAGAGGGAAACCATCGATCTAGACAGGTACCACGCAGGGCATGTACGCTTTTATCTATCATGGTTGGAATACAACATAGTAGGGATAGTTGAGTCGGGAATCGGTAGGGGAAATCGGGCAATAGACGAAGTTGCTGAGGCCCAAGTGAAATATAATAAACTGCGCAAAAGGGTTCGTGAGTCCAAGGCCGAGAATCTGGAGCAACACAAGACTGATATGGAACTGATCAATGAGTGGAAGGAAAGGGCTATAAAATCTAATGAGAGGTTGGAATATTTGGAGTAGGGTCTGATGGAACTAGAGGTGAAGATAAGGAAAAGAGTCACTGACTGCCAGAATGCTGAGGGAAGCGAAGAAGGGCATCTAGAAAGAGTATACCTGCTGTTGGGCATGCACGACTTGGGGAACCTGATCGACAGAGACAAGAAGATCAAGCCTGGGGAAGGTTCTTCTCGGACCAAGTATATTAGATTTACCTGCTTTTTCAAATGTAATAAGGCCAAGTTCCATTAGTGACTTATATTATTCAGTGTCGTTTTAGATTTATCTACTTTTACATTAATGAAATGAGGCAATTATTGGCATCTAAGTTCTCCAAATCAACTTGTCTCTATGCCTACCCGGGCACAACGAGGCTCCCCAAATTAAGACACGATTTTATCCCTCCAATGTGTGTTTACACACTACAATATTTTCTCATGATCCTCACTGACTTGGCTACCTTTTGTTTTTGCTTTTGTTTTCCTTCTTTTATTCCCCTCCCCAAAGGTTGGTTCGTGCATTCTGGCATCATCATCATATCACACAAGATCCATAGGCCCTCCACCACC
The DNA here is from genome assembly GCA_005239505.1 of Nicotiana paniculata. Classification (NCBI taxonomy): domain Eukaryota; kingdom Viridiplantae; phylum Streptophyta; class Magnoliopsida; order Solanales; family Solanaceae; genus Nicotiana; species Nicotiana paniculata. Next base: position 48,651 of record ML333019.1, on the reverse strand, counting down.
TCCTCCTCCTAGTCCACTTAAAGGCAAAGGCAAAGGCAAAATGGAAGATTTGAGCAATATCAGAAAGGAAAACATAATGACAGCTGAACGTACAGAAGCTCCTAACAATCAAGGTACTCAGGTTCAGAATGATGCTATGTCACAACTCGAGCTAAGGTTGTTGAAACTCCAAGGGAATCTTGAACATGTGTAAAACTTGGGGAATCTATCCTTCTCACTTAGTGTTCCAGATGTCAATCATCTGAACACCCAAAACCCTATACCTCTTCAGAATACCCCAAACAAATAGAACCCTCCCACAACTCACCACCGTACAACTCCACCGAAAAATCAAACTATTCCACCACAATGCAACACTTGCCACACTCCGAGAAACACCCCACTAATCATCCCTGAACCACAAAACTCCACAAATGACCACCTCTATGCTCAGGTTCCAGGCCATCATAACAACCCCATATACGTGGAGACTCTACCTCACTCCACCCAACCCATTTCTTACACACCTGAATCCAATGAGAAGGATATGCTCATTAAGAACTTGGACGAAGAACTCAAGAGACTGACTAGCCGAGTCCAGGGCGTCGAAGGAAGTAAAAGAGTTGAGGGATTGAACTATGAAGATCTCCGTATACAGCTTGATGTTGAACTACCAGAGGGTTACAAACCTCCTAAGTTCGAGATGTTTGACGGTACAGGTGATCCTAGGGTCCATCTGAGAACCTATTGTGATAAATTGGTTGGAGTAGGAAGAGACGAGAAGATTCACATAAAATTGTTCATGAGAAGCCTCACCGGAGATGCTTTGTCTTGGTACATCAGCCAAGACCCTAAGAAGTGGTCCAATTGGGTAGGCATGGCCTCAGATTTCATGGATCAGTTTAGGTTCAACACAGAGAATGCTCCAGACGTATTTTATATCCATAACCTCAAGAAGAAGCCCACCAAAAATTTTCGCAAGTATGCCACTCGTTGGAGATTTGAAGCAGCCAAGGTCAGGCCTGCCCTAGATGAAGAACAAATGAACAAGTTCTTGGTCCGGGGACAGGATACACAGTATTATAAGAGGCTGATGGTAGTTGAAAACCACAAATTCTCCGACATCATCAAGCTAGGTAAGAGAATTGAAGAAGGGATTAAGAGCGGAATGGTTACTAATTTTGAAGCATTACAAGCCACCAACAAAGCCTTGCAGTCTGGTGGTATATCCAAGAAGAAAGATACATGGACGGTAATGGTTGCACATGGACCCAAATCCCCGTTGGTATACCGAACTTCCCCACTCACATACCAAGCATCCCCACCTACATATCAGCCAACACCTCCGCCAACGTATCAACCGTCACCCCCACCTGCTTATCAACCCACGTCTCCCAGATATTCCCAACCAGCCACTGTTTATCATACATACAACTCTCAACCCTCTCACTTCCAGTCACCCCTTGCTCGCCAAAATTATCCAAGACCTCGACCCAATTTTGACCGTAGGCTGCCCAAGCAATATACTGACATTGATGAACCTATTGACCAGCTGTACGAAAGATTAAAAGTTGCTGGTTATGTTACTCATCCCTGCTGTAACCCCTAAAAATCCATCCCAATGGGTCAATCCAAATAAAACCTGTGCATACCATACATACAATTGATGAATGCCGTTCACTGAAGGATAAAATCCGGTCTCTGATTGATAATAAGGTCATCCAAGCAAAGGAAGCTACTCCCAATGTCCACAATAATACGCTCCCAGACCATAGGGGTGGAGGCATCAACATGATAGAGATAAAGGAAGAATGGGACCTAGAGGGGTCGATCAGATTGATCAAAGAAGGTGATGGCCCAAAGAAGCCAGTGGTCACACTTAATCCCATCATAGTCCATATTCAGCCGTCAGGATATGTTGAGGTAGCAGCGTCAATCCCATTCAAGTTTGAAGTGGCACCACCTGCGGATGCACCTGTGCCATTTGAGGTTGAGGTAATGCCACCTGCCACGACACCTGTCCCATTTGAAGTGAAGATAGCCGCACCAATTACAGTGGCAGTGTCAACCCCGCCGCTTTTCAACACTAATGTCGTACCTTGGGACTACGTGGCTGAAGCAAGAAGGAAAGGTAAGGTCAAGATGGAAGAAGCTGGTGCTGCACCGGGGCTGCCCAGGACCGGCAGGGTCTATACACCTGAACACTTGGCAGAGTCTAGAAAACATGCTTCTAACAGGCCACCCATCATTGAAACATGTCCAGACGATCTTTGGAGAAAGGTGCAAGCCAAAGAATATTCAGTCATAAATCAACTGAGCAAGACTCCAACCCAAATATCCATCCTATCATTGCTAAAGAACACAGAAGCACACAGGAATGCTTTGATGAGAGTGTTGAATGAAGCATATGTGCCTAATAACATCACTAGTGGAAAAATGGCCAACATGGTAGGACAGGTGCTGGAAAGTCAAAAGATCACTTTCCACGAGGACGAGCTGCCACCTGAAGGGATAAGTCACAACAAGGCACTGCACATTACTGTGAAGATTATTTCGTTACCAGGGTTCTAATCGACGGAGGATCCAGCCTCAACATTTTCCCATTGACAACCCTCAAAAGATTGGGCAAAGGATTGTATGAGATTAGAGAAGGGTCCATGAATGTGAAAGCTTTCAACGGTTCTCAGAGGGCCACCGTTGGAGAAATCAGTCTTTGTCTACAGATGGGACCTACATGGTTCGAGGTTGAATTGAAGGTGATAGATGTATCCACATCATATAACCTGTTATTGGGGCGGCCATGGATACATGCCACGGGGGCCGTGGCATCAATATTGCATCAGGCAGTGAAATTTAAATGGAACCACCAGGAAGTAATCATCCACGGAGATGGAAGTAACCCTATCTATAGTCGCCAGACCATCCCGGTGGTTGAAGATAGAAGAAGGCTGGGTGGAGAAACCTATCACCGCATCGAGCGGGTCAAAGAAATAGACAAGGATAAGTGGTGGGATAGTAAGATCGAAAGCATATTGAACTGGAGCGGGTACAAGCCTGGCAAAGGGCTTGGTAAGAATCTTCAGGGGATTTCCAAACCGATACAGCTGAAGCACCATGGCACCATTTTTGGGCTGGGATACAAATACGCTTGGTAGGAGTACCAAGACTGGTCGCCACCATGGCACAGTCCCTAATATCCATTGGAACAGCCTATACCACATTTGGAGCAGACTTTCCAGCAAGCTGATATCATATGGGGGTCAGACGAAGAAGAAATTCTAGCAGCTTTGAAGAATCTATTCCTGGAAGATGAAGGCATGAACTGTTGTGTTATTGTTGAGGAGGAGGAAGAGGAAGAGGAAGAGGAAGGCCTTACCAGCGAAGCTGTGAGCAAGGGATCATTCCTCAAGAATTGGGGTCCCGGGGTAGCAAGGCTGAACAATGTCATTTACTTCATTTTTGCTAATGATTTCCTTTTTCGCATTTTCTTTTGTTTTCCAATAAAATCCCTATGTTCCAAAATGTTTGGTTAAATTATCAAAATCGCTTTTATGTTTCAATGAATCAGTATTTATTTATTATCATTTTTCTCTCATTACTTTTATCTATACAACATTACTATTTCCTGTCCTGATGAACCAATGACTGTGACATGCAATGAGACAACACAACAAAAGGACAGCGATTCAGAAGAAGAGGATGTCATACTCGATGAAATTGCTAGAGAAGTTGAGGATTTCGAGAACAGACCTAAGTCCAACCTGGACGAAAATGAGGTAGTCAACCTGGGAGATTCATAGACTGCCAAAGAAACTCGCACCAGCATCTATTTGTCGCCATCAGAGAAAGAGGAATACACCCAGTTTTTGAAAGAGTATGAAGACATATTTTCATGGTCGTACAACGACATGACTGGTCTAAGTACATCCATTGTGGCCCACAAGTTGCCGACCAATCCAATGTGCCCGCCGGTAAAATAGAAGCTCAGAAAGTTCAAGCCTGATATGAGTCTGAAAATCAAAGAAGAAGTTACCAAGCAAATCAGCACCAAGGTCCTCAGGGTAGTTGAATATCCAACATGGTTAGCCAACATCGTGCCAGTTCCCAAGAAAGACGAAAAATTTAGGGTCTGTGTCGATTACCAGGATCTCAACCGGGCCAGTTCAAAGGATGATTTTCCCCTTCCAAACATACACATCCTGATTGATAATTGTGCAAAGCATGAACTTTAGTCGTTCGTGGATTGTTTTGCCGGATACCATCAGATTTGGATGGATGAAGAAGATGTTGAGAAAACAACTTTCATCATGCCGTGGGGAGTCTATCGTTATAAGATGATGCCATTCAGCTTAATGAATGCTTGGGCCACTTATATGAGGGCTATGACCACTATCTTCCATGACATGATACATAAAGAGATCGAGGTATATGTGGACGACGTCATTATCAAGTCCAAGAAAGCCACCGAACATATAGCAGGTCTGAGGAGGTTCTTCAACAGGTTGCGAAAATACAAACCGAAATTAAACCTCGTGAAGTATGCATTCGAGGTTCCTGCCAAAAAATTTCTTGGGTTCATTGTCAGCCGCCGAGGAATAGAACTGGATCCGTCAAAAGTCAAAGCCATCCAAAAATTACCACCGCCAAAGAACAAGAAATATGTGATGAGTTTCTTGGGGCACCTTAACTCCATCAGCCAGTTCATAACCCAGTCCACGGTCAGATGTGAACCAATCTTCAAAATGAAGGATGCTGCAACTAAATGGACCGAGGATTTTCAAAAACATTTCGACAGAATCGAGGAATACTTGTCAACTCCACCAGTTTTGGTCCCGTCAGAGCTAGGTAGACCCTTTCTACTTTACCTTGCAGTATTAGATGGAGCTTTCGGCTGCGTTCTGGGGTAGCACGACGAGACAGGAAGAAAGTAACAGGCTATCTATTATCTGAGTAAGAAGTTCACTACATACGAGGCACAATATTCTCTACTGGAGTGTACCTGCTGTGCTCTAACCTGGGTAGACCATAAGCTGAGGCATTACTTCTTTGCCTACACGACATATCTCATATCAAGGATGGATCCCTTGAAGTACATATTTCAGAAGCCCATGCCCACTGGCAAGCTAGCTAAGTGGAAAATCCTGCTAAGTGAATTCGACATCGTGTATGTGATCAGAAAGCGGTCAAGGGACAAGCATTGGCAGATCATCTTGCCGAGAACCCTACCATGTGGGAGGAGAATACGAACCTCTGAAAATATATTTTTTTGATGAAGAAGTATTGTTCATAGGTGAAGACATTGCTGAATCCTATGACGGCTGGAGAATGTTCTTCGACGGAGCAACCAATTTCAAAGGGGTCGGTATAGGAGCAGTCTTGGTGTCGAAAACTAGCAAACATTATTCGGTATCTGCTAAACTCAGAATCCCCTGCACCAACAATATGGCAGAGTATGAAGCTTGCACCCTAGGGATAAACATGGCCATTGACATGAATATTCAAGAGCTGCTAGTAATTGGTGATTCAAGCCTGCTAATCACAAAGTACAAGGAGAATGGGCTACCAAGAATTCCAAGATACTGCCATATCTTCACCACGTGCAGGAATTGGAAAAAAGGTTCACAAAGACAGAATTCCGGCACGTCCCCAGAATTCAGAATGAATTTGCCGATGCACTGTCCACTCTATCATCCATGATATTGCATCCAGATAAGAACTTTATTGATCCTATTCCAGTAAAGATCCATAGCCAACTGGCATATTGTGCCCATATTGAAGAAGAAGCGGACGGAAAACCATGATTCCATGATATCAAGGAATATTTGTCAAAGGGAGAGTAACCAGAGCTTGCAAATCATACTCAGAAACGCACGCTTCGGTGATTGTCCAACAGTTTCTTTCATAGCGGAGGAACCCTGTACAGGAGAACTCCCGATCTGGGATTATTGAGATGTGTCGATGCAAAGGAAGCCTCCAGACTACTTAGAGAGATACATGCCGGGACTTGCGGCCCACATATGAATGGTTTTGTCTTGGCCAAGAAGATACTCGGAGATGGTTACTTCTGGATGACCATGGAATCGAACTACATCCAGTATGTCCGAAAATGCTCCCGATGTCAGGTAGATGCATATATGATAAAGATACCCCCAAATGAGCTCAATGTAACAAGCTCGCCTTGTCCATTAGTTGCATGGGGAATGGACGTCATTGGACCGATCGAGCCTACAACCTCAAATGGACACAGGTTCATCTTAGTAGCTATTGATTACGTCACCAAATGGGTCGAAGGAGCGTCTTACAAAGCAGTGACTAAGAAAGTCGTGGCAGACTTTGTCGTGACCATATTGTTTGTCAGTTTGGAGTTCTAGAATCAATCATCACCGACAACGGCTCCCATCTAAATAGTGATCTGATGAAATCCATGTGCGAGACTTTCAAAATCAAGCACAAGAATTCCACAGCCTATAGACCTCAGATGAATGGAGCTGTAGAAGCCGCCAACAAGAACATCAAGAAGATATTGAGAAAGATGATAGAAAAACCCAGACAGTGGCATGAAAATATATGATTTGCCTTACTGGGATACCGCACCACAGTCCGCACATCAACTGGGGAAACTCCTTACTTGCTGGTTTATGGTACAGAAGCTGTTATTCTGGCTGAAATTGAAATTCCTTCCTTAAGAATCATACAAGAAGCTGATCTCAGAAACGCAGAATGGATAAGAAGTTGTTATGATCAGATAGCCCTCATAGACGGGAAAAGGATGAATGCAATATTTCACGGACAACTTTATCAGAGCAAAATGACCAGAGCTTTCAACAAAAGAGTACAGCCAAGACAGTTCACACCTGGGCAACTGGTGTTAAAGAAGATCTTTCCACATCAAGATGAGTCTAAAGGGAAATTCTCTCCCAACTGGCAAGGTCCGTATATGGTTCATCGAGTACTGACAGGAGGGGCTCTCATACTGGCAGAAACAGACGGAGAAGTCTTTATGCTCTTCTCAAATGATGTAAACTGAAATACGCCCGACCTGATTCCCGTTTAAGAGGGGATACGTAGGCAGCCCTATGGGTTTGGTGACAATTCAATAAAAATCTCATCCCCCCTCCCCGCAATTGGAAACTGGGGCAAAATTTTGTGGAGGACCCTCAAAATTTTGTAGCATGAGAGGTTGCAATGTCTTGAACCGTGTCACGGTCGTCGGTTCATCTAAAATTCTTAAAATATGTTTCATACTATGTTTTTGCAAAATCATGCATGCTTGCTTTCAAAAATAGCTCTGTTTAGCAAATGCTACCCCGATAACTTGAACAGGATCATCAGACCAAGCAGAACGAGTCAAGCAAAGCCAGTGGGGATACGAACCGACCTTCCCCATCCACAGAACTCACAATTTTTCTTTGGATGCGGGAACAAAGGATAAACACGCTTTAAAGTCACAATTCTCAAAACAGTTGCAATTACCAAAATTTGCTATCAGCACAAAGAACAAACATGCTCCGTAGTCACAATTCTCACAACAATCTCAATGTCGGAATCTGCTACAAGCTAAGAAATTCTACTATCATTCGTGATTTATTCTTCTGCATAAGGCTAAGCTCCGCCTTCATCTTGCATGGGACTAAGATCTGTCCCGCATTTTGCATGAGGCTAAGCTTTTCCTCCATCTGCATAAGGATGATCGCTGCCTTTCTATCTGCATAAGGTTAAGCTCTACCTCCACCCGGCATAAGGCTAATCTCTGCCTTCCCCTGCATGAGACTAAGCTCTATCTCTATCTGCATAAGTCTAATCTCCGCCTTCGTCTGCATAAGGCTAATCTCTGCCTTCATTTGCATGAGACTAAGCTCTGTCTCCCTACTTACAGGAGGCTAAACTCTTCCTCCTTACTTCTTCACCGAGACTAAGCGCTTTCTCTCAAGCATTATTTACTTCGCTTCTCTTTCGAGCTAAGCTCCGCTCCCCCAATTCGCAAAACTAAGCCTTATCTTTTTGACATCATATTATTGAATCTCATGGGCTGAAATATCGCTAACTAGTCCAAAGGCATCAAAGTCTCACGGAATCATCCTCATAGCCGGAAGACACCATGTCATGGCCGGAGGATCTCTCTCAATTTGCATTATCATTATTCAAAGGTGTCATAGTTTGGAGGCACCCTCTTCATGGCCCGAGAACATCATTTCATGGCCTGCGAATCTCTCATGGACCAGGACATCATGGTCTAAGGACATTATCCCTAACCGTCCGAAGACAGCTTTCATAGTCCCAATGGGAACCTGCATCATGTTTAAATTTATGCACAATACACGTTTGTATTACTCTTATTTGCAGGTAACCCGGCGAGCAACGACTATCCCAGCAGGAGCTATCCCCCTCCAGTTCCTCAACTGTATCAAACCTAACCTCTCCCGTAAACCGTTCATTCACCCATCCCTAGATATTGCGTCCGTTCTTGCAATGACTTTACCGATATGTTTCATCGGTGAGTCCGAAACTACATACGGCCTGATTCCTGTAAAACCAGGGATATGTAGGCAGCTCAGAAACTAGAGTACGTCCAAAATCTCTCTAACCGTTTCGCTCGGTCAAAATTTGTCATCATATCTTTACCCAACAACTCTTTCATCCTTTCTGGGTAAAGAGGGGAAGCTGTTGATACCCAATTTTTCCCAAAATATTTTTTAAAATTGCATATCTACATTCAAAATCATGCATTAGTAGCGATTGGTATTTTTCCATATTTTTTCTACATTTTATTAATTTTATCCAGTATTTTATTTCTAATAAATAATTACAAAATTGCATCACAAATGATTTCAAAAACATTTCTTGATTTAATTTATTATTTATGGTCATATTAAGACCAAATTATTCCATAAATAGCCAGATTGACACCTTTTGCAATTATATCCCATGCATATGATTTTGTACTATTTCTTACAAGAAATTAGTCCTTTATATTTTAAATATCAAATAATAATTTTTAAATTATTTCTATGCATATAATTCATTTTTTTTAGTTAGCAATTATTTTATAAAATTATTTTAATTAAGTTATCTTGGTATTTAACAAATAGCTCATTTTTAATTCCATTACAACCTATTAAAATCAGCCCAAATACCTAAATTAAACAATCCCATACACTCATGCCCAAAATCCTACCCCTACCCGACCCAACTCTTGCTAAATCTTGGTTTGATAAATTTTGATCAATGACCCAGATTAACCCTTTCCTAATTTAACCTAAACGACCCCCCAAACCCCTCATTTCTCTGCTCACACTCTGCCGTCACCCTTCACTCTCCTCTCCAAATCCTCTATGTCCTAACCCTAATTTCCTCTTCGCCGTTGCTTGCCTACCGTCGACTATGGTGGTTCTCTACCACCCCTAGCCTCTATGGCTCCTCCCATGCCCGGTTTCCTGCTTTCTCGAGGTTCCTCAAGGGACCAGTGGCTGTTCACTTCCCTCCCCTGGGTCCGTGCTTACCGTTCTCAGGCCGCCATGGCCTGTCTGAGTAAGAACTTTGTATTTTTTCGGCTAGATCCATGTTTTCTAAGCCGGAATCTCTCTATCTCTAGGTTGTTCTTCTCTGAAACCCTATTTTATATCTTGACTCGTTAGATCTGTAACAGACCTAAGAGTACTTTGAGTTATTTCACTATTTTCCATGAGAAACTTTCTAATCTTTTCAAAACGTCTCTTCATCTCCATAACTAGGGTTTCTTAACCCTTTTTTTAAACGACTTTTCCTCTGATTTAAATGTTATTCTATAATCTTTACTATGTTTAAACGGTTTATTTAAGTTTTCCCTTTAACCTGATTAACTATGTTAAAACCCCTAATTTCTTGGCTTAGTTCTGGGTTCTGAGTCTGTCTACGGTGATTTGTTCATTTTATTTGTGTGTATGAATATGTTCTGAGTCTTTGTGATTTCTACCCTATTATGCTTATTACGGTTTATGATTTGTCTCTTCCCACCTATATTATGTTTATTTTGTCTATTGACAGAAATTGGTGGTAATTTCCCCTAATCAGTACTAGTTTCTATTTGAATCCTTGATTTCCTGTGATTGATACCTTTTACTGGTTTCCTGTGATGACGTGCTTTACTAATTTTCGGTTTCTAAATTACTTTTCTTGCCTTATTATGTGGTTGATTATATTATTTACTGATTCTTAATGTTGTTTCCACAATTAGTACTTTCTGAACCTAACCCTAATTACTGGTTCTATACTTGTACTGTTTGAAGCCTTTCCTTATCCGTTACATATTATTTATTTACGGGTTACCTGTCTTTCTACCGTTTGAGTTGATTCCCTTAATTAGGGAAAGATTTGGACTGATTCTACTTTAATTGATTCCGAGTTCTATAATTACTAAATAATTTGACTCTTATCTTATTTACCTAGATTTCAAAATACTATATATATTGCTCTCTTCTACTCTCATAAGACAGTCTTCTACACACACGAACTCACAATAGTTCACAACTCTCTCATACACTCAAAAACTCGTATCCTTACTTTTGTTACTTGCTATTGTTACTGAATTAGCCGGCTGCAAGCCAAGGCTAACTATTGCACTTTCCTGTTCTTCACTTTGTGTCTATTCTCCTTACTGGTATATTCTGATTTTAAATTCAAGTTCCAAAATCAATGTGTTTCTTCTACTGCTTTAGTTTATCATTTTACTAATCTGTTTATGTATATTGTTTGCTTCTCAACATGTGTTTAACTTATTTTACTTAGTATACTAGTTATGTTCTAACCCCTTTTTAGGATCAACCTATTTATGAACATGTTTGCTTCCTGTGTAATCTGTCTCCATGTGACTCCACCCTGTCCTTGAGTGCTTGTCTATGATTTGCCTAGTTGTGCAATTGTTACCTTAAGTTGTCCTGATTGTATGCTCAATTATGTTTGATACCACCATGTCTTCTATTATTTGTTCTGAAATTCATACTCCTATACTATGTTTACATCATTAGTTATCCCCAATCTCACAAGTCGATAAGCACTTCTGATTCTATGCAACCATGTCCCAAATTAGCAATTTTGGAACCCATGACATATTGTCTGCTATTCTTTGAGACTTCTATGCTTATACTTGTTATGTGCTCACCTTGGGTGCTGTATCTGTCCCCAACCCCCTTACCCCTGTGTGAAGGACTGTTTTTTGAGTGTTGCTGAACCTATTATGTTCTGTGGTTGATTTACTGTTTGTTTAATTACCCTACTCTTATTCAAACTATTTTACTACTAAACCACTTCATACTTTTATAAACTTCAACTGAGTCTTTTCAATACTGTTTTATACCAAAGCATTTTCAAGACTATGTCAAGCACTCTCGCTCTACTCTTAGGTCCTTAAGTTCTGCCCCTCCAGTGTGTGACGGCCTTGGGATTCCTGTGAGATCTCTCTGAACTCTGATGCTCTGGGGCTGGCTCTTCCATACTGCATTTACTCAGCTCTGGTTATGAAATCTGGGTGTGACCACTGCCCGGGATCCTTGAGGTCCTTAGGGAACTCTAACACACCCGTACATGAGAAAGACTATGAAGCTTTGACTGTTGAGGTTATGAATACCTGGTATATATGGGCCTACTTCAGGCTCCCTACGGTTTTTCTTCTTCTTTTCTATCTATTTATGTAATTCATTCAACTACTGATCTATAATAATTATTTGTAAGCAGATATTGGGGATGGCTAGTGAAATGGGGAGGGTAGCCATATAGTTCTGTTAACATCATCGGGTAGAAATCATGTTTTAAGCTTTACATTGTTTCTATTTGCATTAGAATCCATGTTTTAGGACCAGCATGTTCACTAAAACCATGCCAAGCATGCACTAGATACCATGTTCCTTGGATTTCATGTCTACTGTTTCAGCATCTCATCCATGCTTTATGTTTATCGCTTAGAAATACTGCTCCTAGGACAATAAACAATGTTAACATAAACGCTGTTACTCATGTGCATTCAAAATCAACGTCTCCATCACCCTGTAACTCTTTGTGCATTTTAGAAATCCTGCCTTTAGGAATTCTGTGTATCCTGAAATTATGTCTTAACCATCCTGCATATTCTCGCTCTAGGATTTCGTTTACATCTGCTTAACCACGCCTAGTTTAACTACTGACTCACGAAAAAGGTAGACACAATTTCACATCTAATTGTCTTGCTCTTAATAAAACTAGTAACAATCTCTGCATAATCGTATCACCTGGAACAACATGCTTTTAGGTAAAACAACTTCTGAACTGTTTTTAACAAGTCTGGTAATTATTATGCACAATCCTATGCCTAGGAAAGCCTTAGGTGGTCAATCTCTTTAAAAGCTGGAATACTGCTTAGTTGTGTTTACTGTTTTAAGACATAGATTTTAAAATCAGTAGGCAAACTGATTAGGTCCTTGCTATGGAGTTTATAAATAAAGCTGCATATTTCTGTGCATTGACATTCACTTAGATATCCTGTCTTAGGATCCTGTCTAATAAAACTGCCTCTTGTTTGTGTTTGAGGCGTGCTGATTATGTGCATTACTTGTGTAGGTAAATCTGGGCCTCATAATTGCGTTCCTACATTTATCTGATTAGTCCTATTTGTTCTTGCCTGTCACTTAGAATTTTATCCTTTTAAACCTTAGGGGTCTGTCTAGAATTACCTATACTTAGAGGTCCTAAATTCCTCCAGGACTATTAAGAAGGGACGGGTAACAGCATGCATAGAGATTGCTAAATAAACTCGCTTAATAACCGCCATGAGGTGGGGTAAAGGGTAGATATGGATATGATGACCGGTGTGCTAATGCCACGTATAGCCCCTCACTGAGGAGTGATTACAGGGCATTGCATTGATGTGATCCTATAGGATAAACAACTTAGGACTCCCCTATTCCCTACATATGTGTGCTTATACTGCGAATCTTTTCACAACCATTACTTGTTGCCATGTGTATACTTGACTGTTTATTTGCTACTTGCTAAAATTCACAAAGTTTGTTTGGCCAGGAACCACAGTTGTGGACTTTGAGGGGTTCCTAACACCTTTCCCTTGGAGTAATTTCAATCCCTTACCCAATCTCTGGTTATTCAATTAGTTTTATTATAACCCTTAATAGGTTCCCTAACGCACCTTAATTCGTTAGGTGGCGACTCTTCAAGTACTTCACATCCCTTTTACCAAAATAAAATGAGTTGTCCCAATAATGTCGAAAACCCTGACCGATCCGAAAGGAGAGGAAAAAGGGGGGCTCGACAATATCTACACTTATTCGTCACTCCAGGTATGATTCTAGACCTGTTCGAGGATAAACCTTTATTTAAGAGGTAGAGAATGTAATGACCCGACCAGTTCTTTTGCTTTCTAGATCCTTGTTTTCCTAAATAAGACTCCCCGTATGTGCTTTTTACTGTTATATGACTTTTGGGGATGGTTAGTTCGGGATTTGGAAGGGTTCGGGTTGACATCGGAACACTTAGTTCCTTAATATTGGCTTTAAAGAGGTAAGTTTAACTTTGGTCAACATTTTTAGTAAATGACCTCGGAATCGGGATTTAACGGTCCCAATAGGTTCGTATGATGATTTTGGACTTGGGAGTATGTTCGGATCGAGTTTTGGATGACCCGAGAGCATTTCAACGCATAAAGTTGAAAGTTGGCGAATTGAAGGTTTTAAAGTTCTTTTAATTTGTTTTGGTGTAGGTTTTGTGTTATCGAGGTCTGTTTGTGACTATGAGCTTGTTAATAGTTTCGTATGGCGATTTAAGACTTGCACACAAAATTTGTGTCATTCTGAGTAGTTTAAGTATGAATCGGTGCGTTCGGAGTAAGTTGGAAGAATTTAAAGTACATAAGTTGATTCTATTGGTTTGGGTTGTGATTTTTAGTTTTAATGTTGTTTTCCGTGTTCAGAGGGTGCGAGCGGTTCCGTTTTATGATTTCAAACTTGTTGGTATGTTTGGGCGAGGTCNGGGGGAGGGGAAGATGCCATTCGAATGAGGCACGAAACTCATTTGGACTTGGAAGGAATAACTGAAGCATCAGAATTGAGGTGCAATGAGGGCCAGTCACAGGTGCGAGCTCGCAGAAGCGATCCAACAACCGCAGATGCGGCCCCGCGTGGGTTTCCCAGAGATCACAGATGCAGAGCATGGAGCGCACCTGCAAAGCACATGTGCGATGGAAGCAACCGTAGAAGCGGCCAAAGGCGCAGGTGCGGCACGTGCATTGCAGAAGAAGGCTAGTTGTCCGCAAATGCGAAAGTAGGCCAACTGGGGGAGATCCGCATTTTTGATGATATTTACACATATGCGGAGCCACAGAAGCGGACAAGAGCCGCAGAAGCGGAAGTGCTTGAGGCAGTGAGGTTCATTTAATACGGGACTTAGGCCATTTTTGACTCATTTCTTTCTCTTTTTGGGTGATTTTGGAGCTTCTTAGAGAGGGGTTTTCACATAGCTATTGGAGGTAAGTAATTTCTATCCAATGCAAGTTAAATACATAGATTATTGGTAGATTTTAACATGTAAATTTTTGAAAATTATGGGTTTAGATGAACAAACCTAGGTTTTGATAAAAATGGGATTTAATCCCGAAAATGGTTATAAAATTGGGTAAAAATTATATCTTTGAGTTCGTGAGGTTATGGGTAACAATGATCTTCGAAATATTTTGGAATCGGAACACGTAGGCCCGTAGGTGAGTTTTAGGAATATTCTAATTTGGGTTGGGTAATTACTCTAATAGTTAAAATGCTAACTTTTGAACATGTATTTATTAATTTATATAACATTTGACTAGTTGGGGTTGTTTGGCAGCGAGTTGAGGATTTAAAGAATATTTGTGGATCGGAAATGAGCTTGAGAACGAGGTAAGTCTCTTGCCTAACCTTGTAAGAGAGAACTCATCCTCTTAGGTGTATTTGTTGTGAATTACTTATGTGGGGATACGTACTAGGTGAAGAGAGTCCGTTCGTAGTTAAATTCCATGTGATGTCCGGATAGTCTTAGATTTACAACATTCTTTGTTTGCATTGTTATGTTTATTATGCATATTAATATTCTTAAATAGAGCTGAGATTAAGGATTTTAAGATTTAAAGTCTCCGGTTTGGATTTATTATGTTTGGGAAGAATTGAAGAAATTATAATAACTCTGATAAATCCCTGTTCACTCGCGTCGCAAGTATTTCCGTGAGAAATGTACATTCCTCTACTCTCATGGGAGCGGGCCGTTCGCCTCGGCAGGTTAATAGGTGCATCTATGGTTCGTGTCGTTCGACCCTCGGCAGTACATACAATATATATATTTTGGATCGGGCCGTACGACCTCGGCATAAATCGAGCATTATAATACTCAGAGCCTAATTATATTTCATATTGTTTTATGATTTGAGAGGTCACATTATTTAATGACAGAAATTGACTTGGGATTTACTATTAGTGGATGAATTACTTATTCACTGTTTGTTGTTGAGTTGCACTATTATTTACATAACCCATGCTTATTTAGAATTTCAGTATTTTATTGTTAGCCCACAGTAAGTGTCGAAGTCGACCCCTTGTCACTACTTCTTCGAGGTTAGACTAGATACTTACTGGTACATGTTGTTTATGTACTCACACTACACTTTTGCACTAACCGTGCAGGGTCTGAGGCAGGTGCATCCGGTAGACATCCCAGAGTGCACTACTGATACTTCGAGACTTAGCGGTGAGATGCCTTCCGAGTCCGTTCTGAAGCACCCGGAGTCTTTCTTTTGTATTTACTTTCTGTCTACTTTATTTCAGACACTAGTTTAGTGTTTTGTATATTCTACTAGTAGCTCATACACTTGTGACACTAGATCTTGCAATTTTTGCTAGTAGACACTTGATGATTTTGAGTACTTATTTCACCACACTTGTTCTTATAATTATTTACACTTTATTTTATTAAATTTCTCACCTCTTACTTATTTAATAATTAAAGAAAATTAACAATTTCAAAAATATTAAAAGAATAGAGACATGGCTAGTTCACCGTTGGCTTGCTTAGCGGCGACGTTGGGCGCCATCACGACCTATAGAGGAATTGGGTCATGACAGATTAAGACCTTAAGAACCGATAGAGAACGTCAACATCTATCAAAAGAATTTGAAGAATTATGTAACGAAAAGGGTATCACCAGACAATTAACTATTCCTTGCATACCTCAACAAAATGGTGTAGCAAAAAGGAGGAATACAATATTATTGGGCATGATAAGGTCCATAATGGCGCAAACAGATTTGCCTATCTCCTTTTGGGGAGATTAATTACTAACTGCAGCCTACATATTGTATAAAGTGCTGTCTAAATCATTTTCTTACACTCCTTATGAGGTTTGGACTGGTCATAAACCAAACTTAAATGATTTACGGCCTTGGGATTGTGATACATATGTAGAGGATTCTTTTAGCAATTTTGGTAAATTAGGTCCAAAAGGCAAAAAAGTATCTTTATAAGATATTCAGAACACTCCAAAGTGTTTGTGTTCATTGGTTAAACATAAGATGGAAGTGTTACTAAGACTGAATGATGAGATGTCACATTTCTAGAAAATAATTTTCCAAATAAGGGTGAGGTAAATAATGGAGAGCCTCTTTATGAAATGTTGAACTCAGTTGTCAGCAAATGTCTTCTGATACAGCTGATAACTAAATCGATCAAGATCTTGTTCTTGATCCAAGTGGGAGTGGAAGTGGGAGTTCTCAATCCCAAAATCCTTCTGACGAATCTGAATTTCAATATCGAAAGAGTACTAGGAAAAATATACCCTAACGTACTTATGAGATTGAAGATTACATTTTCTTGGTATCTCCCACATAAATGGATGAGCCAAAGTATGTGAATGAGGCTGTATCGAGCCTTGGGAAAAATGAGTGAATAAAAGAAATAAAATAAGAATTAGAGTCCATGAAAAACAACAAAGTCTGGGATCTTGTTGACCTTCCTCTTAGGCATAGAGCATTGGGAACAAATGGATACTAAAAGTTAAATATAAAATGGATGGGTCAATAGAAAGATATAAGGCACGATTGGTGGAAAAAGGCTTTACTCGAGAAGCTGGAATAGGTTATAAGGAAACATTTTCACCAGTTGTAAAGTTTACCTCAATTCGCTTAGTTTTGGCTATTGTTACACGTTTGGAACAACCTATAGGTTTTATAATTAAAGGATAAGAAAAGAAGGTTAGTAAATTGAAAAGATCTATTTATGGCCTGAAATAGTCTTCTAAGCAATGGTATTTGAGATTTCATAAGGAGGTGATCTTATGATTTCAGCATGATCAATGAAGACCATTGCATTTATGTGAAGAAGTTCGATGGGATGCTTGTAATTTCTTTTTACGTGGATGATATGTTATTGGCCGAAGATAATTTAGAGTATTTGAAAAATATCAAGTCATTTGACATGAAAGATACGGGCGAGACAGACTATATTCTTGGTGTTAAGATCCAAAGAGATCGTTCCAAGAAGTTATTGAGTCTATCTCAAGAAACTATAAAGAACGTTTTAGAGCATTTTCGCATGAATATCGCAAATTCATGGATACTCCTATAGCAAGAGGTGAAACTTTAAGCCTTGAAATGTGTCAAAGACTGAAATGTCTCGAGTTTCGTATTCAAGTGCTTTCGGGAGCTTGATGTATGCTATGATGGTACTCGCCCAGACATCTGTTATGTCGTAGGTCTAGTTAGCAGGTATCAATCCAATCTTGGAATAAATCATTGGAAAGTTGTGAAGAGACTTTTCAGATACCTGAAGGGAACTACAGATTATTCACTATATTATAGTAGAAATAATTTACACTTGAGAGGATATACAAATGTTGATTGGACTGGTGACTGGAATGATAGAAAATCAACATCTGATTATGCTTTCTTAATTAATTATAGTTCTATTTCATGGAAAAGTAAGAAACAAACTTGTACAACCCTTTCGGCAATGGAAGATGAGTTCTTGGCTTGTGCGTCTACAGTACAAGAAGTTGTTTGGTTGAAGAGATTCTTTGAGCATTTGGATATTATAAAGAACTCTGAGGTTCCCATGACTCTATATTGTGATAGCCAAGCGGCTATTGCATACAAAAATATCCTAAGTATCATAGCAAAACCAAATACATTAATATCAAGTATAACTTTGTGAGAGACATAGTAGCAGGTGCAAACATAAATTTATAGTATATTCATACGCGAAGCATGATAGCTGATCCTTTTACAAATGCGATATGTAGAGACCTGTTTGAGAAACATGTTATGGCTCTAGATTTTCAAAGGATATGAACATATTTATGTATTGTAAAATGACTTGATTATTATAATATGCTCATCAATGTTTGACTCAATTTATGCTTATATCTAGTATGCATGTGATGATGATTTTAAAGTGTGTCGAACAAGTCACGAGATTGGCTCTCTCACACGAGTAATCACCTCTTACGTTAAGAATCATGAAGATATGAGACCTTATAGAACCTTGGATAATGCGAGTTTATCAGTCAGACTTACGAATTTTACCATTGAATTATGACTTTTTTTTGTAAGCTTGATGCGAGAGTCTCCAAAATGTTGGATTTGAGGATTTTTGAAGTGAGAAACTCGGGTTAGACATTTGAATATGCCTAGACCAAGATCTGTATGGTGTTGAATAATTAAAATAATAAGATACACGCGCCAATATACAGTGAAAATACCTAAAAGAATAAGATACACGCGCCAATATAAGGTGAAAATACCATAACATGTGTTTCATACCATGTGTGCTATCGACCAATGGGATAATGGAAGAATGAATCCCTTCTTCTTCATTGTGTGAGATCCCAAAGAAGTTCTATTAACTTTTATTGGAATATCATTTGACCTTTTACTGTCTCTAGAAGTGGCAATCAGTGTTGCTACTTTAGCATGTCACTTATAGCCATGAGTGGTTCGGCAATGCAGTGCATGTCTAGGAATGCAGTTGATTTGGAATGGAAAGATTGGACTAGAAAGGGAAGACAAATAAGAAATTTAGTAATTTAACTTGTACTCATAGGTCGACCATTACACTTACCATGAGGATATTAAGTGCAATTATGGACGTAAAGTTAAACATGAACTTAAGTTCACCTCTTTCGAGGATGAGGGATAGAATAACTATCTATTGGAGTAATGGGTGATGTCTGGGGTATAACGAGTAACAAGATCCTAATGTTAGTAGAGAATCCTTTCCGATTGTGATCAAATTTCTACTTAGAGCTTTAGAATAACCTTAATAGGTTTGAAATATATTATAGCTCTTGATGCTCGCAATTTTCACGAACTACTTGTCTATATGAATTAAGTGTGTTATTTATTCATGATACTGGTTTGAGTCCAACCCATCATGAGCAAAGTGGGAGATGTTGGGTATTTAATTCGGATACCAGGTTGCTCTATATGGGCTGACCCAATCCATTTAGGGAGAGATAGAATTTGAGAATAAAATAACTTCTTTGGAGAGGTTACTATACGTTTAGGTGTGGTTGAAAGCAGTTTTCCCATAGCAGTTAATTCCTTTTTCTTTTAAAAAACTGATTTGGTCTTCTTCTTCTTCTTCTTCAGATGGGTAAGAACGAACAAAAAAGAATTACTCTCCCTTCCTCCTTATTCTTCTTCTTCCTCAACATGGAAGATTTCTCTTCTTCTTTTTGCAAAACACACAAAAAAGAAACGCATTTAGTTTGTGGAACTGAACTTTGTTTTCCAAGAGGATAAGAGTTGAAATTAGGGGCAATCTTTCTGGGTTGTGATTTTACTCCACTACGTAACAGGTACATGATTCAAATTTCTGTTCTTACTATATTTTATTAACACTTTTTGTGGCATAGATTCTTCTTAGAGTATAATAGGTGACAGTCGGAACTTGACTCTTCCATGCTAGGCTTTTTATTGTTTTCTTTTTTACTATCATCCAAACAACATATACATAAGATGATGGAGAAAAAGAAGGAAAATTACGAGGAAAATAGTGAAACTTCGAAGAAAGGGTTGAGAGAACCTTTTACGTACAAAGATTAGGAAAATATCCCTAGAGATCAAACAATCAATAAGTCGTACAATTTCAATTCCAAAAAACATTAGCTAGATTATAACTCTTGACTCCCTTCTCTTATTTTTCCTGTTGGATCTTCCCATAAAAATCCTCTTCTTCTCCCAAGGATCGACCACAAAAGAAAATGGAAATGTAAAAAAGACCGCGGGCTCAATGCCTAGATAAGTAGAAATTATAGTGGTTAGAATACCAGTCTTTAAAGTGGAAAATTAGAACTACTAACTCAGCTTAGCCTAAAACCTCCAAAATAATGGCTTTTTCCTTTTGGGTATTCAGTGTAGCAATATTTAAAGCCTTTTGCACAAGTGTCTTACCCAAAGCCATGTGGCATCCCTTCTAGAAGCCATAAGATAAATGGAAAAATGATTTTGAAAAGTGGCAATTGCATTTGCCACGTTCTTGCCCTCAGCTTGATGGATCAATGCACATGTGCCTATAAATAGGCTATCAACTAGACAAAAACATCATCATTAGCAAGAAAAAGAAATCAACCTACTTCTTTCCTTCTAATTTTGTTTTTCACCAGCTTCCCTTTATTGTTTTTCTTTTCATTTTAGTAGTCTAATTCCTCTTGTTCCCCTATTTTAAAATAGCTGGGTTTGTAATTTAATATTTTGCTGATTCATGTATCCTCTAAATAAATAGAGGTAAGCTCGTTTAATCCTAGAAAAATATTTTACACTGCAGAAATAGTTTCTTAGGACAGTGCCCGACACCACTCAAGTCAATTCGTGTATCTGCTCACAGATAATATTATAGCAATGTTATTTTTCTCGTGTTATTTTACTATAATCAAAGAAACTATGCAAACAACACTGATGTTGAAAATACTACTGATACTACCAATATTGGCACTACCTCCGCTGCTCCAGTCCCCCAGTTGCACTATCATATGCCAGGCCATTTCCGGATGTGTTAAATATTGAAATTTTTGCCAATGAAACTTTCAAGTGTTGGCTAGAATGTATTTTCTCACTGTTTGATGTCCATAGTGTTGCACATGCACTGTTGTATCCACAATCTAGTGAAGACACTGATAATAAAATAGTGGAATCATAGCAACGTGCCAACAAGGTATGATGTCATAATATCTTACAAATTATTTCTAATGAACTATTTGACGTGTATTGCAATTAAAAGAAAGCAAAAGCTATCTCGAAAGTCTTAATTAAATAATGAACAGCTGAAGATGCTACAATACACAAAATTTTAGTAGGAAAATATTATCAGTAGCAGATGAGAGATGATAAAAGGATGAACGTGCAAATCTACGAATATAAAAAATTTCTAGAAGACTAGAAGGCCAAGGGGATGTCTTTACCACAAAAGTTTTCTGTTGGTGTCACGACCCAAAATCCATAAGGTCGTGATGGCGCCGGACATCATTGCCAGGCAAGCCAATCATTAATTAATTGAAACAATTTTCTGTTTTTAACATTTATGAAAAGCATTTCCTTTCACTTTATTACATATTAACTAAATAAAATCTATCGAGTAAAACAATAGTTTGAATATTCCATATTAGCAATTATATCCCAACACATCCCAGAACCCGGTGTCACAAGTACATGAAAAATTTCTAAGAATTTATACATTCATCACAAAGCCTGTCCGAAATACAAATTGGACAAGGAAATTTAAAATAACGTAATAAATACAGTACGAGAGAGACTCTGTCAGCTGCGGATCGCCTCCGGATGATGCAACTCGCCTAAGTCTCCGACTCCTCCACATTGCTATGAAAGTACCTGTGCAATAAAATGCACAGCAAGTGTAGCATGAGTACAAAAATAACGTGTACTCAGTAAGTCGCCCGCCTAACCTCAGAGAGGTAGTGGCGAGAGGTCGAGTTAGACACTCACTAAAGGCCAGCAATTAATTAACAGCATATGATGAACACGGTAGGCATGTAAAGGTAATAAAGCAGCATTATATATAAGGCACTGAAATCCAAGTAAATACTGGAAATAAACAAACAATTACCACTTCCTCATTTTCCCTAAATATTTTAAATAAACAATTTCCTCTCAGTTTTCCCCCAAATATCTTGTCACTTTTAAAAATCCATGAAAAACATATAACAATTTAGCATGCGCATACGGGATAAGGACAACCGTCCTGGGCCGTAATAATAATCATCTCTGTGCACTGTCGAGGATCGAACGACCCATACCAAAAGTGAACCTCTCAATAAAATACTCATGTCTATGCACTGCCGAGGATCGAACGGCCCGTACCAAAAGTGCATCTTTCAATAAAATACTCATGTCTATGCACTGCCGAGGATCGAATGGCCCGTACCAAAAGTGCATTCAATCCGCCGTGGCGTACGACCTGCTCCCATGAGAGTGGCGGAAATAACACTCCACTCGCGGAATGTAAATTGCGAAGCGGTCACATGCAGTCAAGTACAATCAACACTCCACCCCGAATACGTCGGGAAAACAAATACTCAAGTAAACGACAGATTTCTCTTTTAAAAAAACCATAAAATAGTGTTTAAATCCTTTTTCGAAATTTATTTTCCAAGTCTAATAATGTTCAATAATATCACTTTATCAAGTATACGATTAACCATGGAGGAAAATAATTCTTTTTCCAGCTGATTAAGAAAATGAATTCTAGTTTTCTTTAGGTATTAAATTACGATTTCGATTATATTAACAATCAAGTAATACAGGCAGGATCACAGGTACAACACATAAGGCATGCTAGTGGGTCCTAGGCTACCCGGACATGGCATAATAGTAGCTACGCGCGGACTTCCATCACCTCGTGCGTACGTAGCCCCGGAAGATAATAGCACATACTCAATTAATTCCCCTAGGGGGACAATTCCCTCTCACAAAGTTAGAAAGGAGACTTACCTCGTTCCGAAATTCCATAATCGGCTTCCAAGCCCTTCCGAGGACTCCAACGGACGCACATCGCCCCAAAACTATCCAAATAACGGCAACTAATGAAAATATACTCCAATATTTGCAACAATTCCAAATTATATAGTTTCCCAACCCCTCTTAGTGAAATGACCAAAATGCCCTCAGGCCCACGTGTCCGGAAGCCGAAATTCCTCGAAGATATATTCTACCCATAGCTCCACTAGTTCAAATATACAATTTACTCTACATTCCACACTCAAATTCGTGGCTAAAAATCTAAATTTCCATTTTCTAGGTTTCTTTAAGATTCCCCAATTTCCAATCAATTTCCATGTCTAATTCCATGCATATACTTGTATTTAACTTTAAAAACATGAAGGAGTTACTTACCTTGACAATGCATGAAGAAATCCTCTCTTTGAAGCCTCCCAAGATCGCCTAAGCCAAAGAAGAAATGGCCAATAATTCACGGTTTTAAAACATTCTGCCCAGCCTCATTTCTGCACCTGCGGTTATTCTTAGATTGATATTGGGAAATCTCATTGCTATTACTTAAACAAGCATGAAATGTATGCTTGCATATCCGGTCTGCACCTGCGGCTTTCCTCAACTCAAGCCAACCTCGCACCTGCGCCCCGCAACCCGTATCTCCGACCTCGCAGGTGCGGAAATACCATCGCACCTGCGCTCCAAGCCAGAATATAAATCCTTCGCACCTGCGGTGCCATAGCCGCACCTGCGGCCAAATCCTTGCATGTGCGGTCACACCAGATGACAACAAATTCCAGCCTTCTTCAAACTCTCAACTTGATCCGTTAACCACCCGGAATCTACCCGAGGCCCCCGGGACCCTGTCCAATTATACCAACATGTTCCAAAACATAATGCGAACTTGCTCGAGGCCTCAAATAACATCAAACAACATCGAAACCACGAATTGCACCCAAATCCCAACTTTATGAACTTAGAAATTTCCAACTTCTACATCCGATGCCGAAACCTATCAAATTACGTCGGATTGACCCCAAATTTTGCAGACAAGTCATATTCGACATTATGGACCTACTCGAACTTCCGAAATTACATTCCGACCACGATATCAAAATTTCCACTTCCGCTCGGATTTCTCCAAAAACCTTCAAATTCCTATCTTTAGCCAAATGACTTCAAAATGACCTAGGGATATCCAAATTCACTTCTGATCGCGCTCCCAACTCTAGAATCGCCATACAACTATTGGAATCCCAAACAGACATCGATATCACTGAAATGCGCTTCAAGCCAAACTTAGAACATTTTCTTCAAAATACTGACTTCCACAATATACGCTGAAATGCTCCCGGGTCATCCAAAACCTGATCCGGATATAAGCCCAAGTCCGAAATCATCATACAAACCTGCAAGAACCCTCAAATCCTGATTCTGAGGTCGTTTACTAAAAATTCCAATCTTAGTTTATTTCTCCAACTTAGGGCTTCTGAAGTGAGAATTTTTCTTTCCAAATCACCTCTAAACTTCCCAAAATTCAATTTCGATCATGCCTACGGGTGATAATACCTGAAACGAAGCTGCTCATGATCCAAACTGCTGAACGACGTGCTAGAGCTCAAAACGACCGGTTGAGTCGTTACAGCTGGAGTACTAATTGAGAAGATGACTAACTCATGGAGTGACGGAAGAACAACTTAAAGTACAAACAGAAAAATTTTACCATTGAGAAAATTGTGACCCACATCCTAATTGAAGATTCCAACATAAAAGAATCTTCCAAAGCTAGGATGACAGTTCTTAAAGCATACTTAGTGCAAAGTAGAAGCAATAACCGCAAAAGGTATGAGAATAAGTCTCAAGGTTACAAACCCAAAAATCCTAAACTTAATAGAAAAAAGGGCTCTTGTTTTGTTTGTGGAAAACCAGGCTATCATGCCTCACAGTGTAAGTACAGAGCAGGAAATGACCAAGGGAAAACTAATACTCCTAAGGCTAACTTAGCTGAAGGAGGTGATACTTATTGCGGCTGTCATTTGTCAAGTAAACATTGTAGCACATACAAAAGAATGAGAGGTAGACTCTGGGGCTACTCGGCACATTTGTGAAAATTGAGAAGCGTTTTTTTCTTATACTCATGTATAGTCTACCTTGGATACCCAAGTAATACCAAAGTCTTGGGTAAGGGTAAAGTTCTCCTGAAACTCATTTCGGGAAAAACTTTAGCCTTTGTTGATATACTGCACGTTCCTACTATGAGGGAAAACTTGATATTTGTATCTTTATTGGGAAGAGCTGGAGTGAATCTGATAAGATCATAATGACAAAAAACACTATGTTAGTGGAAAGGGCTATTGTAACCAGGGACTCTTTGTAATTAATATTTCTGATATTATCAATAGAAATTAATCTTCTTCTACTTATAGGGTTGAGTCTATTTATTTATGTCATGCTAGATTAGGACATGTTGATATCATATATATGTCGCGCCCCTCTTTCCTCGCGGAGATCAGGTTTATGACATTCAGTTGAGAAAAATCTTTCCTTTTGGGAAAGGGGTTTGTGTTTTTGAGAGTCACCACCTAACAATTTTTAAATTTGCGTTAGGACACCAAAGGGGTTTATTTACAACTACGTTGTTAACCAGAGATAGGGTAAAGGCTTGAAATTATCTTAAGGGGAAGGTGTTAGTCACCCCTCAGGATCCACAAGCGTGGTTCCCGACCAAACAACTTTTGTGAATTTGAACAAGTAGCAAATAGGCAATTAATGTTTAAACAAGTAAAGAGTTTTGAAAGACTCATAGTCTAAGCACACATGTGTTACAAAAAGTTTTGAAAATACTTAATATTTGAGCAAGATTTTTTGAAAGAGTTATGATCTAAACATGCATATAAAGGATATGGGGGAGTCCTAGGTTGTTTGTATATGGATCACATCACTAAAATACCCAGTAATCACTCCTCAAAGAGGGGCTACACGTGGTATTTACGTACCGGTCATCATATCCATATTCTACCCTTTCCCACTCCGTGAAGGTAATTAAAGCGCGTGTTGGTCACGAAATCTATTGCATGTTGTTACCCGTCCCTTCCTATCAATCCCAGAGGAATTTAGGACTTCTATCCTAGAAGGGAGGTGCTAGGCAGACCCTCAGGTTTAAAGGTAAAAATTCTAGGGCGACAGATAACAAAACAAGTAGGACTGCAAATAAAGAGAAAGCATGGAAAGCAGATAAAGGCTCAAGTATTCGTCCACACACAATACACATAAATAGCATGACTCATACACAGTTAAGGTCCAGATTCAGGTTCACATCCTAAGCATGGTATCTAAGTGATAACACAAAGATAGATCTAGTGTTTATTCCTTGTAACTGATTTCCTAAGGCTTGCCTAGGTGTAAAATAACATGCAGTAGTTGTACAACTTTGTTAAAAGGGTTTTAGATTACCAATCCTAATAGCATGTGATTCTAAGTGTTCAGAGCTCATAATTATTACCAGTTGATTGCGAGAATTGAGTGAAGTTGTTTTATTCCTTTTCATGCATCAGTAGGTGTATTTAAGCAAGTAAGATGCAATCCTAAGGACATGGTATCTAGTGCACAAAAATGCAGAATGATGCAGAATGATGCAGAATCAGAAGCCTAAACATGATCTCTAAGTGCACAAATATTGCATTGTCTAAACATGGTTCAGGAGATGTAAACATGACAGGTTTATAAGTGTTGTTTATCCTAAAAAAGATCTATAACTGTACATGACAGGTAGAGCAGGATTATAAAATATTGGTTATTAGCACATTTTAGCACAGGACTTTCGAAATGAGATGCCAATAGATGCTGAAAACAGTAAGTGTAAGACCTAGGGAACATGATCTCTAATGCATGATCTTGCACATATGAGTCCTAAGCATGGTTTCTATTGCGCAAATAGGGAATAAAACCTAATAGCATGACTTATACCCTCTAATAGCTATAACATGCATATTTACCCCTCCCTTTTCTCTATCCATCCCCAAAGAGTTGTTTACAACAATTATTATAGGCCATTTCATGAATTACATAACGGAATAATGAAAAGAAGAAGTTATACTATAGGGAGCCTATTGATAGGCCCAAAATCTCCAGAATTTGTCAATGCCACTGATGTTCACATTCTTTCATATAATTCAGGTGTGTCAGAGTTCCCTAAGGATCTCAAAGGATCCCGGACAGTGCTCACACCCAGATTTCCATAACCATACTGAGTAAGTGCAGTGTGGAAGGGCCAGCTCTAATGTGTCAGAGTTCAGAGGGATCTCATAGGGATCCCAAAGCAGTCACACATTAAAGGGGCAGAACCTAGACTTCTAAGAGTATATATGGGAGTGCTTGACATAGTTTTGAGAGAGCTGAGTTGAAAAACAGTTTCTGAAAATAGCTTTTGAAATAAGTTTTGAAAAGAAACAACAGAAGATTTCATTCTAACAGTTTGAAAGGGAAGGGGCAAGAACAATCAGAGTAACAACTAAAAAACAAACACAGAGCAAGAACAGAGTCATTTCAACAGACACAAACAGAGAAGAAGGGAGTTGGGGACAAATAAGACACACATAGGTATATATTTGCATACAAGTTAGCACCAGAGAAGTACTAAGGTATTACAGCACTTAACAACCACAGAAACAGTTTCTTCATAAAGAGGTTTAGGCTAGAAACTAACAAAATCAGATTGATGGATGTGCTAGGGGAGATAACATGCTGAATCTAAGGGAGGATAGGACATCTTAACAATCTTACTAGTAAAGTGAAAGTAGACATGATAATTACAAGGTACACAACAGAACCATAAGTAAAAGCATAGTAGAAATAGAAGGAACTGCAATACCAAAAGAAACATGTTGTTTTGAAGCTTTAAGTTAAACTGAAAACATACCAGTTAAAGGAGAATAAATGCAGAGTGAAGAGCAATAGAGTGTATAATACTCAGTCTTGGCTTGCAGCCGACTGAGAATAGCAAATAACCAGCAAGAATAACAAGAGAGAATATGTGTGTGTGTAAGAGAGTTCAGAACAATATTTTTCTTCGTGTATGCTAAGGAGAGAATGGAGGTATTTATAGTTTAAAACAGGCAGAAGAATAAAGTAAAGTCTGTAGTTAAGCAGTAAATAAAGGAATCAGGATTAATCATCAGAGAATCAAAGTCAGTACTCCCTTCAATTAAGGGGTCAATTTCAAACGGTAATGGACATGTGACAAATAAGGAAAGATACCACATGGCTGACATATAACATATAAGGAAATATTTCAAACTAATACAAGTATAGGGCAGGTAATTAGGCTAGGTACACAACATATTAATTAAGGAATGTCATAAAAATCAACATAATCACCTACGAAAAATAAGGTAGGGAATGATGGAAGTCAGCAAGAAACCCTCGAGTGAGGTTCAAATCACAGGAAATTAGCACCAGTTATTGAAAGTATCACATATTTAAGGAAAGAATCAGAATTAGTAGAGAACAGTACTAATCACAACTATTCAAAGATTCAAATTGGTAAATATGATTTAAGCGGAATGAATATACATTAGGCAAAAGTCAGAAACCCTAATCACACAAAATTAGGGATTCACATAGAACTTAGAAAATAATTAAAGGATTTAACAGTATAAATATGATTTAGGCAGAAGTAACGAAGATTCAGAAACCCTAATGGCAAGTATAGAGCAAAAATCACAAAAATCACAAAGTACTCATGAAAGCAAACCAGTCATACTAGAACAGGTAAACATATTATCGCGCATAAACTCAGAATCACAGAAAAGAAACCAAGAACTTTGGGGCTTTTAACAAAAATGAATTGAACAAAGGGAAAAGTTTAAATCATGTTTAAACATGATGAGAATCATAAAATAATATTAAGAAACCAGAAAGAGAACTGTTTTGAAAAAGGATTTAGAAACCCTACTTTGAAAAATGAAGAATCGTTTAGGGAACAGGAAAATCTTGAAGGGGAACATGAAAATAACTCATAACATGTATAGATATGTTACATATCTAGAATAATCGAGAGTTTTATAAGTTAGGGTTTCAAAGAGAGAACCCAGAGAGGAGAAGAAAAACTCCAAAGTCACCGGTTTTAACCGAAAAGTGGTAAGATCTTACTCGGACGGCCATGGATGACCGAAAAAATGGCATGAGATCATAGGAGGTGAGTGAACCGCCTCTGGTTCATTTGAGGGCTTCAAGAGCAGTGACACACATTAAGGAGGGAGCCATGAGGCTGGGGTGGTGAAACCACCATAATTTCCGGCAAGGTGACGGCCAGAGAAATGGGGCTAGGTTTAGTAGAGGGAGTCGAGGAGACAAGAGAGTTGAGAGAGATGGTAGGAGAGGTCGGCGAAGTGTAAATATAGGAGAGGGGGAAACGAGGGTTTGGGGTAGGTCATTTAGGATTAGTTAAGGAAAGGGGTAATTTGAGCCGTTGATCAAAATGATCAACGACCAGAATTTAAGAGGACCTGGGCCGGATTAGGTAGAGGTTTGGGCTTGGGTCATTTTAATTTGGGTTTGGGCTGGTTTTAATATGTTAGAATAGAAATAAAAAATGGCTATTTTTTAAATACCCCATAAAAAATAGATAAATAATTTATAAAAATAGCTGATAATTATAAAAAATAAAATTGATTCTTAATAAAGGTAAATTAACATGATTAATTAGTATTTAAATATAAAATGACTAATTATTGGGCCAAAATAGCATAAACATATTATTAGGCTATAATTGCAAATTTATTGCAATTATAGCCAAAGAGTGCCACTCTGGCTGATTGTGAAATAATTTGCTCTTAATAGGAAAAGAAATAATACATTAAATCAAGAAATTCTTTTGAAATTGTTTGTAATGCAATTTTGTAATTAATTATTAGAAATAAAATACTGGATAAATTAAAACAAAATTAATAAAAATATGGGAAAATTATAGAAAAATACCAATTGCTATGAAAGCATATTTTTGAAGGTATATATGCAATTTTAAAATAGTTTGAGGAAAAATTGGGTATCAACAGCTGTCCCTCTTTACCCGGGAAGGATGAGTTGTCGGGTAAAGACATGATGGCCAATTTTGACCGAGTGAGGCGGTTTGAAAAGATTTAGGCCGTACCTTGGTTTGTGAGTTTCCTACATATGCCTGGTTTTACAGGAATCAGGCCGTATGTAGTTCAAGAGTCATCAACGAAGTATACCGATGAAGTTTTACAAGAACGGACGCAAAGTATAGGGTTAGCTGCACAAACGGCTTACGGGGTTGTTAGGAGAACTATAGCAGGACCGCTCCTGCCGGGATGAAAGTTTGCTCGCCGAATTACCTGCAAATAAATAATACAAACATATATTTTGCGTAATTTAAACATGATGCAAATTCCCGTTGGACTATGAATGATGTCTTCGGACGGTTAATGATGACCACCTGAGTTATGAAATGCTTGATGCAGTATTCGCAGGCCATGAAAATAATGTTCTCAAGCCATGAGGATGGTGCCTCCGAACTATGACACCTTTTAATAATGATATACAGAGGTTGAAAGAGATCCTCAGGCCATGGCATAGTGTTCTCGGACCATGAAAATGGTGCCTCTGAACGATGACGCCTTTGGATGAGTTGGCGATATTTCATGTAACGACCCGACTGGTCGATTTGCGTTATCGGACCCCGTTCCCCTAAATGAAACTTCCCATAGTGGAATTTTATGATTTATGACTTGCGGGGACTGGTGGTCCGGGATTTCGGAGGTGTTTTGAGTGCAATAGGAACAATTGGTTCCCTAAGGTTGGCCTGTAAGGCCAAGTTTGACTTCGGTCAACATATTGGGTAAACAAACCCGGAATCGAGTTTAGTTGGTTTCGGTAGCTTCGTGTGATGATTTTGGACTTGGGCGTATGTTCAGATTGGGTTTCTGATGACCCGGGGGCATTTCGACACCCAATATTGAAATAAGAAGTTCCTTAAGTTCATATTTTGGTTTGGGATGTGTTTTTGTGTTATCGAAGTCCGAACGGAATTTCGAGACTAGGAATAGTTCCGTTATGTTAAT
This sequence comes from Nicotiana paniculata, assembly GCA_005239505.1. Taxonomy (NCBI): domain Eukaryota; kingdom Viridiplantae; phylum Streptophyta; class Magnoliopsida; order Solanales; family Solanaceae; genus Nicotiana; species Nicotiana paniculata. The sequence goes on along the minus strand of ML333019.1, from coordinate 17,612 downwards.
TATAACTTGCCTGCAAAATTTGAGGTCATTCCGAGTTGTATAGGTCGGTTCGGCGCGTGGTGAGCGAAGTCTAGAAAACTGAAAATTTCTAAGTTTGGTTCTTGGGGTTTGGGGGTGTGATTTTGAGTTTTAGCATTGTTTTGGGTGTTCCGAAGGCTCGAGCGAGTCCGTATTATGATTTGGGACTCACTGGTATATTTGGATTAGGGCTCGGGTGGGCCCAGGTGCCTCCCGGGCACCTAACGAGGCCAAAAACCAGCTAAACCAACTGCTGGTGTAGCTGTTGCTGGTGTGACTGCAGGTGCGGTTGCCCATCCGCAGGTGCAGTACCGCTCCTTCGGTACCAGCCTCGCCGGTGCGGAAATCCAGGGGCCCCCCAGCCTTTGCAGGTGCGGAACCCTTTCCACAGGTGCGGTCATTTCCTCGCTGGTGCAGGACTGCAGGTGCGGTCCCTTGGTCACAGGTGCGGAAACCACTGGAGGCAGACCCCTTTAAATGTCTAAAACATGGGATTTTCTTCATTTTTCACATGCACAACCTCCATTAGAGGACCTCCAAGCTAGAGCAGCACCCCCACGACCTAAGTAGTGCCAAGGTAAGTAATTCCTCTCTATTTTCCTAAATCTTTACATGAATTTCAACTAGAATTGATTACTAAAAACATCAAAAATCAAGAATTGGGTAGTACAAGTTAGGGCTCTTAAGAATTTGATAAACCTCCCAATATTAGCTATGCACTCCAGAAAATAATGACGTAATTATGATCCTTAGGCTTCGGGTGAGTGTTCCCTTCGAGAATTTTTTGGAATCCGAGCGTGTGGGCTCGGGGTTGAATTTTTAGAATTTCTCAAGAATGTCGAATTTTGGGTAGACTAGAATGATTTCCCTACTTTGAGCATGCATTGATGTTATTAAACTATATTTTGCTAGTTGCGAGCCGTCGAGGGTAGATTTCAGAGATTCGGGCGCATCCTTGATTCGAGGGGTGGTTTCGTCGCAAGGTGAGTCTCCTTTCCAACCTTGTAAGGGGAAAATGTCCCCATAGGTTCCTTGATTGCTATGTATACATGTTGTGGGGTCCTTGTACGTACCAAGTGACGAGAGTCCGTACGTGGTGACTATATTGCTATGTCGGGTAGCTTTAGGACTCACGAGCATGCCACTATGTGCCTTATTTGTACCTGTTATGTGTTAAGAGTTGAAACATTGTTGAAGTGATATGGAAACATGAAACATTATGGTTTAGATCCCAGTTGGCTATCCATGGTATTGATACAGTCCTGTTGAGTTGGTACACACATGTACTTATATATATATACATACACTTGATATCGAGTCAGCACACGAGTCGCAGGGATGATGTGCGATCGTGGGATAGCTTATTATTATTATTATCAAGTCAGCACACGAGTCACAGGGATGATGCGCGATTGTGGGATAACTTATTATTATTATCGAGTCAGCACACGAGTCGCAGGGATGATGCGCGATCGTGGGATAGCTTATTATAGCGAGTCAGCACGCGAGTCGCAGGTATGATTCACGATCGTGGGATAACTTATGACCTCAGTCCCTATGACTAGCGTTATGACTCCAGCCGGTTGTCTTTTCCTGGTATGTGTATGATCACTTAAGTTTTGAGTCGCTTAATAAAAATTGGAGTGTCAGGTATTGGTTAAGAGAAGATTTTGGTATCTTGTTGTCCCTTTTCAGTTCTTATCTGGTTTTCGTTATTTGCTGTAAACTTGTTGCTCACTGTTTCCCATGCCTATTGTTTTAGCCATATTTCATCACATATTATATTTGCCGGACCTTAGTGAGTATCTATTCGACCTCTTGTCACTACTCTTTCGAGTTTGGGCAGGATACTCACTGGGTACATATTTATTATGTACTCATGCTTCACTTCTTCTTTTCTTTCTGTACTTGACTGTACAGGTCAGGAGGCTGGTACATCTGATTATCAGGCCGACGTTAGATACTGACTTGGGCTAATTCGACTTCGCGGTGAGCTGCTCTTCCTGACGATCTCTGGAAGCACCCCGGAGTTTCCTTTTGTCATTTCCCGTCTATTTCATTCAGACTATGGGATTGTGTATATATATGTTATCCTTGTATATTCAGATGGTTTTACTTTTATGTCACAAGCTATTATCATGTTAATAAATGCTTAAAACTGGAAAAAGTTGGAATAATTAATCACATGGGAAGGGTAACACTTAGTGTAATTTATGTTGGCTTGCCTAACTCCATTGTTGGGCGCCATCACGACCCATGTGGGGGTTTCAGCCATGCAGATGCAATAGAATGATGCTGACAAGGCAGAGCTTAGTCTTATGAATAAAAGGGTAGAGCTTAGCTCGAAAGGAAAGCGAAGTAAATAGTGCTTGAGACAGCGGTTAGTCTCAAAAGGTAAATTGGAGGCAGAGCTTAGCCTCGGAAGGCAGAATGGTAGCCTTATGCAATGCAGATAGAGACAGTGCTTAGTCTTGGAAGGCAGAATGGTATCCTTATGCAAAGATGCAAATTCATATGGAGACAACATTTAGTCTCGGAAGGTAGAATGGTAGCCTTACGCAATGATGTTGATGGAGGTAGAGCTTAACCTCGGAAGGCAAAATGCTAGCCTTATGCAAAGATGCAAATGCAGATAGAGACATCATTTAGTCTCGGAAGGCAGAATGGTAGCCTTATGCAGAGATGCAATGTGTAGGATTGGGCTGCACGTCGTAGCAGGTTTTATTGATTCATGATAGGATCGGGCTGCACACCGCAACATGTATTAATGATTCATGATGGGATCGGGTTGCGCACTACAATAGATTTTATTAGCGCTTGGGCAGGATCTACCCCTCCGGAGTCTGACATACCAATAGTGAGTGCAGGTATCACACAGTGCTGAGTGACTGAGTATGATGAGTGAGAGTTGAGATAGTCAGATTGAATACTCTAAGTGTGTGAGTACGTGAGGTTATCATTGTGATGCATTACATGTGACAGGCGCATTTGACATGTAGATATAGAGATGTAACATTCCTCATATCAGTTATACTTGGCATATTTTATCCATGTTGAGCTTAAACTGTTAAACTTGAAAGCATGTCTACATTTCTGTACTATGTACACACTGATCATGAGTTTTCCCAGAGATATTAATGTCATTTTTCCTGTCATATATGTACTGTTATACCCTGTATTTGAGTTGTACCTATCTGAGCTCGTCACTGCTTTCAGCCCAAGATTAGTATTGTTATTTATTGAGTACATTAGGTCGATTTTACTCATACTACACTCTGCACTTCGTGTGTAGATCCAGGTGCTTCTAGGCACGACAGTTACTAGATTTGGAGTTTCATATGTTTGGAGACTATTGAGTTATCTGCCTTGGCCTCCCGCAAACCTCGACTCTCCTTCTTTTCAGTTTATTAGCATTGTTCTATCTTTTTAGACAATTGTTTTAGCAGTTAGATTGTGTTGACATTTTATTAGCTCATGTACTCATTGACACCCGAATTTTGGGAATGTTGTATTTAGGTCACAGTATTCCTTATCGACTATATATTTGAGTTGCAGTATTCCTTATTGACTATATATGATATTTGAGTCGAAGTATTCCTCATCGACTATATATGAGATTTGTTATTGTTAAACCTGTTTCATCTTGTTTTCAATTTAAAAATGTATAGTTATTGTGGATGTCGGCTTGCCTAGTAGTGTGACAGGAGCCATCACGACATGTTGAGTTTTGGGTCGTGAAATTTAGCTCTAATGCACCTAAAAATGTGTGGGGTGAAGCTATATTATCTGCATATCACTTACAAAATAGAATACCACATAGAAGAACTGGCAAAACTCTCTATGAATTGTGGAAGAGTTATAAACCTAACTTGAAATCTTTAAAAGTGTGGGGGTGCCTTGCTAAAGTTCATTTGCGTGAACCTAAAAAGAGAAAAATATGTCCTAAAACTGTTGATTGCATGCTTAGTGGATATGCTGACTATAGTGTTGCATATAGATTTCTTATTTTGAAAAGTGATATGTTTGATTAGAAAACTATAATTGAGACAAAGAATGCTGAGTTCTTTGAATATACTTATCCATTGTCTGATAAAATTTCTCATACACCCGTTGAAACAAATAATAAAGTTACCTCTAATGAGGAACTGAAAAGGAGCAAAAGACCTAGAAAAAAATATTTTTCTTATGGAAATGATTTTCAAACTTTTCTTGTCGATTATGAACCATCAAATTATTTTGAAGCTATATCTTCTTTTGATGCTGACTGTGGAAAATAGGCAATAAAAGTTGAAATTGATTCTATCATGAAAAATAATACATGGATTTTAACTAATTTACCTCCTGTTGCAAAACCTATTGGTTGTAAATAGAATTTCAAAAAGAAATTTCATCCTGATTGTAATGACCCGATGAGTCGTTTTGAGCATTTGCACTTCGCTCTGTGGTTGAGACCATGAGTATCTCCATATGATGTATTATGACTGTGTGCATCGTTGGTTTTTGTTTTTAGGTGATTTGGAATTAGTTTGGAAGAATGAATTTCATGTTTGAAGCTTTAAGTTAGAAGAGTTGACCAGGTTGGACTTTTGAGTGTTTGACCTCGGATTCGAATTTTGATGGTTTCATTAGGTCCGGATAGTGATTTTGGACCAGTTTATATTCCCGTATTTGCATTTGGATATTTCTAAAAGGTTTCGACACTATTTGGCGAAAGTTGGAAATTTGAAGGTTTGGAATGTTCATAAATTTGACCGGGAGTTGACTTTGATAATACCGGGTTCAAATTGTGATTTAGGGAATTGGAATAGCTTCGTTATGTCATTTGATACTTGTGTGAAAAATTTGAGTTCATTCCGAGTTGATTTTAATAAGGTTCGACACGAGTTTTGGAAGTTGAAAGATTCAAAGTTCATTAAGTTCAATTTGAGGTGTGATTCGTGGTTTTGATATTGTTATGCGTGATTTGAGGCCTCGGGTAAGTTTGTATTATGTTATGAGACTTGTTGGTATGTTCGTACGGGGGGCCCGAGGGGCTCAGGTGAGGTTCAAATAGATTTGGGTAGTGTTGCGCTCGTTTTTTATGTTTCGACGTCGTTTCTTCAAGCATAAATTGTATCGTATTAAGAAAATGAGATCCAATTTATCTTTTGATTGAAGCATTAGATCCGTATCATAATTATGGATCCATATAAAAATGAATCGTCGAATTTGGACATCGTATGATAGAGTTATGCTCATTTTAGTGTCGGAGAAGAGAATTGGTGCTGGTGCTTCGCATATGCGAAATTGGGTCCGCATCTGCGACCCCGCAGGTGCGAAAAATAGTCTGCAAAAGTGGAAATGACAGATGGAAATGTGCAAGTGCAGAATTCTTGTCGCAAAAGCAAAAATCCCTATGTATAAAAAAATCAGACTACATTATTTTGGTATTTTGGACATATCTTGAGTTCTAGAGCTCCAATTGAGGTGGTTTTCGTGGAGTTCTTCTCATCTTTTCATGGAGGACAGTATCTAACTACAATTATTGTCTTCTCTTGAAATTGGGTTTCGACATGTGACAACTCTTTTAAGGAAGGGTGTTAAAAGAGAGTCGCCACCTAACATGTTTGAGGTGCGTTAGGGCACCTATTTGCAAATAACTCAGGTTTAACCGGTTTGCGTCACCAAAGATCGGGTAAGGGATCAAATTACCTCGAGGAGAAGGTTTTAGGCACTCTTTGAGGTCCACAATGGTGGGTCCCGTCCGAACTCAAATTATATGAATTAGTCTACACAAAATAACATTGGGAAAATAAACAAATAATTGATTTTAAAAGCAAAGATGGGGCGGTCCTATGTTTTTTAGCCTAAAGGATCACTCCGTGCAACATAAATAATACTCCGTAACTCCCGCGAGGTGGGGTGTTACTCGTATTATTTAGGGGGCACAGGCTATCATCTTCTGCTACCCAATTACTATCTTTAAGTTGTTTACCTAAAGTGCACTAGTTGCTTCTAGATAGTACCCTATGCTGTAGCGACCCGGTTGGTCGTTCCGTGAGATTAACCCCGTTTTCCTTGTTTCCACTTTTTCATGTGTTAATTAACTTAATTATGATGTGTTGGGACGGTTGGTTTTGGTTCGGAGTGGTCGTAGTGAGAAATGAGACACTTAGTCTCTTGGATTGGCTTTATAGTTGGAAAAATCAACTAGGAGTTGACTTAGTTGAATTATAGGTAAACAACCTCGGAATGTGTATTTTATAGTTCGGATAGCTTCGTTAGGTGATTTGGGAATTAGGAGTGTGTTCGGAACGTGGTTTTGAGGTATGGAGTAGAATTTGGATTGAATTGGCGAAATTGAGTTGTTGGCGATTTCCGGTCGACAGTGGAAAGTAGGCTATCTGGGTCGGAATGGAATTCCGGAAGTTTGAGCAGGTTCGTAGTGTCATTTTGGACGTCTGTGCAAATTTTCAAGTTATTCGGACGTGTTTTGGTTGGTTTCGGCATCATTGGAAAAATTTAAAAATCTCAAAGTTCATAGGCTTGAATCCGATGTGATCTTCGTGTTTTAGCATTATTTTGGGTATTTCGAAGGCTCGACTAAGTTTGAATAAGGTTATGGGACGTTTTTGTATGTTTGGTTGAGGTCCCGAGGGCCTCGGGTGAGTTTCGGGTGGTTAACGGAACAAATTTTGGACCTTAAACTTGGCAGATTTTTCTGGTGTTGTTGCAGAGAAAAATTGTTCTATGCGTTCGCGGTGGGGTGCTGCGTTCGCAATGAGTAAATGGGGGGATCTGGGGAAATTTTCTATGCGTTCGCGACATGGGGGATGCGAACACGATGGGTCTGGGAGTGTATGCTACGCGAACACAGGTGTGGAGATGCGTTCGCATAGGGCATTAGTAGCTGGGGACCCCATGCCTCTTTTCTTCTATGTGTTCGCTTTTGAGGGACGCGTTCGCACTGAGTATTTTGGGAGCTGGCTTATTTAGCCTACGTGAACGCGAGGGTTATGCCGTGTTCGTATAGGGTGTTTCTGGGCAGTGTATTTAAAAGGCCATATCCGCGACCTTTAGCCATTTTACGATTGTTGAAGCTTTTGAGAGGGATTAAAGAGGGAATCAAAGGGGAAATTCTTGGAGGTAAGATTCTTGACTTCATAACTCGATTCTATGTTGATTTTTAAGTGATTAAACCTGAAATTTTTGGGATTTAAACCCAAAATTGGGGAAGTTAGGGCATGGAAAATTGGAGACTTTAATTGAGTAATTGAAGGGGCAATTTTGGTCCGATTTTGACGTTCTTGGTATATATAGACTCGTAGGAGGATAAGGATTCCGGCTTTGTGATTTTTATCGACTTCCGAGACGTGGTACCGGGGGTCGGGTTTGGCAAATTTAGGGATTTTTGGGTAATTATGATAAATTTCGAATGGGCTTCGTTCCTTGGCATATAATAATGATATGAATATGATTTTTTGGTAGATTCAGAGAATTCAAAGGACGATTCTAGAGGCAAGGGCATTGTGAGCTAGGATTTTAGCCAGTTTTGAGATAAGTAACGTTTCCAATCTTGGTTCTGAGGGTTCGAAACCCCGAACTATATGATATATGACTATAATTGAGGTGACGCACATGCCAAGTGACGGGCGTGCGGGCGTGCACCGAGTATTTGTGGCTTGGCTAATCCCATGGCATTGTTTAGTAGTTATTACTGATTGATATCTGTCACACCTCCTTTTTCCTACCTCCGGGAGGGGTATAAGGGAGTTTTTCCAATTTAAGTGACAATCAAAACGGGATTATTTTATTTAAAATTTAGAGTCGCCACTTGGGATAGTTTATGGTGTCCCAAGTCACCGGTTTAAATCCCGAATCGAGAAAAAATTGACTCTGGTTTACAGTCCGCGAACATAGAAATCCAGGTAAGGAATTCTGTTAACCCGAGAGAAGGTGTTAGGCATTCCCGAGTTCCGTGGTTTTAGCACGGTCGCTCAACTATTATTATTGTCCTATTTATCTGATTTTAAAACATTGTTTGAAACCTATGTGCATTTTATTCCTTTTAAACCGCTCTTGATAATCTAATTGTTATATCACTAATTATTTTGTTACATATTGCGAATTGTGTCACGGGAACTGTACCCACGATCCACAACGTGTTTATTTTATTAAATTTAATTTGTGGCCGAGTCACTTAAATGTACCCCCGGATTTTAATAGTTAAGAGGCACAACCACGTCACGGGAACCATACCCGTAGCTATGACAATTATTTAATTTAACTGTTCGATGATTGAGTCACGTGAAACATACACTCGAATGGGATTTCATAAATACCTTATATACTTCCCAAAATTCAAACTAACATTTATTACTGTTCACGAGATTCCTTAGTATTCTCCTTCACAGACCAAATAAGTTTTCCATATACTCATGGATATATCTGACTGTGAGAGATAACTTATTATAATACTTATCATGAATCAAATGTCATCATAATTGAATTCCTTGTAGTAAATCTTCACATTCCACATAGATTTCACTAAAAACAAAATAGCATTCTTAAACATTGTAACAGAATAGAAAAAAATGTTCTGTCGCGTGACAGCCATTGCTCATTGCATACTTCTCTTGACATTCTTGAAGTCATATTAGGAAGTCTTTATTTGGAAGGGTTTTTGGATATGGTTGGAAAGAAAGGTCACCATGAAGGCTCATTGTAGACTCAAAATGAAGGGTTGTAGGCTTACAACTCTTGGAATCGACTCTTTCAAAAGTGGAATAAAATTTCTACCCCAGTTTTAGCTACTGGGGATTTTTCTGGATTATTATTATTTTTAAATTCTTATTTGGTTGGACCGAACTATGTAAGGCTGCCTATGTATCCCTTTTTTTAAGGAATCAGGTCTAACGTAGTTCAAACGTCTGACCTAGCTATTTTTCATCTTTCTTTCTTTTTCTCGTGTTTTTCTTTCTTTTTTTTTTCATTTCATTTTTCTTTCTTTCTTTCTTCTTTTTTTCTTTTCTTTTCTTTTCTTTTTTTTTCCACATTTTTCTTTTTTTTTTTTTTTATTTTCAAAACAAGTAGCCCCAACTTTTATTTTCTGGGGGCATGGACCTTTGACTGTTCTTTTCTTATTCTTCCTTTTAGCTGACTTTCTAAAAATTGCTCCAGTTTGTACTCTGGGGACATGCACCTTTCTTCTCTATTTTTTTCATATTTTGTTTTACTCTTGACTCTAAACTTGATTCCAAAAGAGGGTGGTCAAAGAAAATAACACAGGCTCAAAAAGGGGTAACAAAGGGTATAGAGTGTTTGGGTAGCAGAAAAATTGCATCCCAGCCTCGAGAATTCCAAAACATATTATCTTTTGCGATTATAGCATTGATGAACATTTCTATTTTCTTGGTGTGTCGTGTTCGAAAGATACTTTCCATCCATTAATGTCAAACTTTCAACCAAGCCTCAATTGATTAAACATCCCCAAGCCCGATCTTTACAATGATTTGAAGGTGAATTTTATTCAACCTTAATTCCAAAGTATTTCAACTCTTTATGCATCCTCAAAAGTGTCTCTTTCTCACTTATCTCATTCAAGACTAAATTAATTTTTTAAGATCTGGCCAAAATTTTCGCATGCATGTCATATCACTAAAACTGGCGGGAAAAAATAAACTAAGCGTGGAATGACACAAAAGGACAAATTTTATTTCATTGAGTAAGGAACAAGACAAACAACCTAAAATCCGAGTTACAAACCCTAAAATAACCCGAATAATGAAAATAGCAACAAAACAGACAGATAAGGCTGACATAAAACGAACAGAGAGATAGAAGGGTTTGACTCAATAAAACAAATAAAATCTGGATCACAACCCTGAAATAACCCAGATAATAGAAAAAACATCAAAAGAAGCTACCAATATTACTTCCTAGTGAGGAGGGAATGACTTTCCAATTGCTAAGCCTGACATTTAGCCACAAATTTACTCATAAGAATCAGCAGAACCTTCTCCAATTTCAAAATCGTTAACTTCAGTCAGCGAGTTCCTGAGAGGATTCTCATACTTCCTGTCACCATGCATCATCCTCACAAAGTGTGCATCATCATGTGCAGGTAAAGGATTCTGCGTGATATTCTGGGTGTCACTGTCTTGGATCACAATCAGATTTTCCTGGATCATCCTTTCAATTTCTCTTTTCAAGTCCCGATAACTTTCAACATCGTGCCCCATGGCATTAGAATAGTATTCTCACATTTTCGAAAGGTCAAAGCTTCTTGCACATGGATCCACATGATTCAGAGGAATATGTGCAATCATGTCATGATGCTTTAATTTCTTAAACAAGCTTGCATATGACTCTCCTATTGGTGTAAAATTATCTTTCAACCTTTGTTCTCCTCTATACCCTTTGCTTGGATGTGGGTTATAGGGCACTTTGAAATTCTGTGGAGGCTGGTGGAGATCTTGCGATGCTCTCGTTCTACGGTGTTTTGGTGGCTGAACAACATACTCAGGTGGAGCAAAAGAGTATTGTGGGTTCTGAGGTGGATAGGATTGCTCAGGGAAATCATCGGAAAACAGACGAGGCTGGTCTTACCTTCGAGATGTTCTCCTAGGACCTCTTCTCAACCCTGATTCCATCATGATTTCTTCATCTTTCTCATTTATCTCACTAAAATTACCAGATTCAATTTGGACAGCCTGAGTTGCGGCTTTGAGAATTGCTTGGCCTATAATTTTGCCTGTCTTGAGACCATTCTCAACCATTTCTCCCATTTTGATTGCTTCCAAGAAGGATTTTCCAACTGTGGACATCATGTTTTGAAAATAATCTGGCTCTTGAGCCTGAAGGAAGACAGTGATTAGCTCGTGGTCATCCATGGGTGGCTTAACTTTAGCCGCTTGCTCTCTCCATTTAATGGCATATTCCCTGAAACTTTCAGTTGGTTTCTTCTTCAGGTTTGAAAGGGAATTGTGGTCCGGGGCAATGTCGATATTGTATTGGACTGTTTGACAAAGGCCTGAGCCATGTCGTCCTAGACATACCAGCGAGATGTGTCTTGATCAGTAAACCATTCAGAGGCTACCCCTATAAGGCTTTCCACAAAATAAGCCATTAGCAATTCTTCATCTCTTCCTGCGCCTCTTAGCTGATTGCAATACCTTTTCAGGTGGGCTATGGGGTCTCCATGTCCATCATACTTTTCAAATTTGGGGGTCTTGAAACCAAATGGCAAGTGGACATCGGGGAACATACATAGATCCTTGAAGGCAATACTTTTTTGACCTGCCAACCCTTGCATGTTTTTCAACTGTTGTTCTAAGCGTTTCACTCTTTGGGTTATTTCTTCCTGTGCCATCTTTCGGGCAGGCTTCTCAATCTTTGCAGGAAGATCAAATAGGTACGAGTGGTACTCAGGAGAATGGTACTGTTCTTGACGTGTAGCAAATTATGATTCATGACTTTTCTTTTGTACCACTGTTGGCTGTGGGATAGTGAGGACGGGCATAACAGCAGCGGTTGTCCGATTGGTTGTCAATGGTACACTTTGGGAGCATGTAACAGAAGTTACAGCAGTTATACAGTCGGGATAAGGGCTGGACCCAGGTGAATATGATTGCTCAGGTAATGAGGCGGGAAAGACAATAGTCGAGATGGGTGTGAACTCTGGGAAACCATGAGAAGAAAAGGGCGTTCCTTGGAGATTGGCCCATGCTTGATACATTTCGCCATTTTCTGTTTCAGTATTCTATTTTCCTCAACCATTGTGGACTTTTGTTGAACCCTCTGACCCCGAGTCTCATGAGCACTTGTAACAGCTTCGATGTTAGTTGTCATTGGCATTTTCTCTTGGACCTTGTGAATTGTGTTGCAGCTTACCACAAACCTACCACCTCAAAAGATTTCTTCACAATCCAAAACAAAAGACACGTTAGAATGGACTCAATCGGTCCTTATTATCCTTTTTTATTTCACTTTCTTTTTCTCTCACTCTTTTTAAATTTTTTATGGTTATGATCGAATCGTATGGGGATTGCCTACGTATCATGACGCCGCATGAATCAGATCTTGCGTAGTTCGGGAAGATCAGGAATAAAGGAAATAAACTAGCTCTTTTTTTGAAATTTTGAATTTTTCTTAATTTCTGAAAGAAAGACTTATAAAGAAGAAAGATTTCTTTTTTGATTTCGATTCCTTTTTTTTCTTTTTTCTTTTTTCTTTTTTTTGGAATTTCGAAAGAAAAACTTCTAAAGAAGAAAGAAAATATTTTTGGATTTTTGGGACCTTCATGTTAAAATTATGAAAGACTTCTAAAGAAAATATTTTTTTGAATATTGAACTTTCTTTTCAATTTCCGAAAGAAAAACTTCTAAAGAAGAATAAAAATATTTTTGAATTTTTAGAAGAAATTGAAAGAATTTTTTTTTTTACATTAGGGCCTAAAAGAAAGACTTTCTATAGAAGGAAGTAAAAAAATATTTTTGAACCTTCATGTCAAAATTATGAAAGAATTCTAAAGAAAATATTTTTTTTGGGATTTTGATTTGATTTGTCTTCTTTTTTCGAATGAAAGACTTCTATAAAGAAAATATTTTTGGGTTCTAAAACTCTGTTTTTTAATATTTTATTTGTTTGTAATTTCCTAAGAAAAATACTCCTAAAGAAGGAATTAAAGGAAAATTTTTTTTTTAAAATGGGGAATCAAAGAAAGACTTTTCTAAAGAAGGAAGGAAATGAAAATATTTTTGGATTTTAAAAATTGAGGGCCCGACCCGATGAGGTTTGCCTACATATCTCACATCCAGTGAGAATCAGACCCACGTGTTTTGACAGAACTAGGGAATGACTTTTGAGAACATTGGCTTATTTTCTTTCTCTTTTTTTTTTTGGAAATTTCGGGAGTGCTTCGGAATTTTTCAAATACCTACCTCTCACTCTCGATTTTTCTTTTTGATTTTCTTTTTTTTTTTGATTTCTTATCCTATTTTAGAAGCCAGTCAACATGCAAGCCGAAACAAACAGATACGCATGTAGCACGTAAGATGCATCAGGATGGTCTTTTAATTTGGGTGCACCTGTCCTAGACGGACCCAACTCCTGTGTTGAGTCCCCAAAGTCAAATGCACGTGGTGCAAACAAGCGTTCCTACTAGGGATCTGGCATGAGGCTATGTTATTCTAGGTTTTAAAACCTAGGTGTATTGTTCTAGACCTGGCTTACCCGGGCGGACAACTCGAGCCGAGGGGGAGGGGGGAGGGGCAGCGTACCGGTAACCAAAAGATCATCCGGCTTTGAACCTTGTCCGATCCTCGTTCTAAATTAGGGATATGACACTAACAGAAAAGAAGTCACGCCAGCGTGCACTTCCCAGAAGATTTAGAAGACTCAGAGAGAAGAAGGGTTTCGCCACAATTTTATATACATTCCAAACAATATCAAAGCGGTAAAAAAAAGCGGCATTTAGCACATTAGGCTCAAACACGTAAAAAATCAGACAATCATGAAAGCCAATCATAACAGCTATTCTAAGCTCGAATTCTTGAACCCTGAACAAGAGATTCTGGGTTCTTGTCCCCAGCAGAGTCGCCAGAGCTGTCACACCTCTTTTTTCCTACCCCAGGAGGGTATAATGGAGTTTTTCCAATTTAAGTGACAATCAAAACGGGATTATTTTATTTAAAATTCAGAGTCGCCACTTGGGATAGTTTATGGTGTCCCAAGTCAACGGTTTAAATCCCGAATCGAAGAAAAATTGACTCTGATTTACAGTCCGCGAACACAGAAATCCAGGTAAGGAATTCTGTTAACCCGAGAGAAGGTGTTAGGCATTCCCGAGTTCCGTGGTTTTAGCACGGTCGCTCAACTATTATTATTGGCCTATTTATCTGATTTTAAAACATTGTTTGAAACCTATGTGCATTTTATTCCTTTTAAATCGCTCTTGATAATCTAATTGTTATACCACTAATTGTTTGGTTACACATTGCGAATTGTGTCATAGGAACCATACCCACGATCCACAACGTGTTTATTTTATTAAATTTAAATTGTGGCCGAGTCACATAAATGTAACCCCAAATTTTAATATTTAAGAGTCACAACCATGTCACGGGAACCGTACCCGTAGCTATGAAAATTATTTAATTTAACTATTCGATGATTGAGTCACGTGAAACATACAATCAAATGGGATTTCATAAATACCTTATATACTTCCCAAAATTCAAACTAACATTTATTACTGTTCACGAGATTCCTTAGTATTCTCCTTCACAGACCAAATAAGTTTTCCATATACTCATGGATATATCTGACTGTGAGAGCTAACTTATTATAATACTTATCATGAATAAAATGTCATCATAATTGAAGTCCATGTAGTAAATCTTCACAGTCCACATAGATTTCATAAAAAACAAAATAGCATTCTTAAACATTGTAACAGAACAGAACAAAATAAAGAAGTGAATCTAACATTGATTCTTCAAACAAAATTAGTTACTGCTAACCGGACCAAAAATGGAAACCTCGAATGAAACTATGATCCAGATCGCGAAACTCACCGGATTCTATGACGCTACTACCACAACGATGGAGATACTGGAGCAATGGTCAAAATAAAACACACGAAGGAATCGCTAAAGAACTTATTCTGGCCAAACTCAGCACAAAATGCCACAACAATCTGAGTTGGTGTACTCACGTTATCCCCTGCACCTCGTGTGTAGATCCAGGTACATCGGGACTCGGTAGTGGTTGCTGAGCAGCTGTCAGAGTTTCTTTCGGAGTCGTCGAGGTTCATCCAGCGATCACAGCCTCTCCTTCTCCTTCTCTATCTTCCTGTTGCACTTTTATTATTCAGACTATGTTTTATAGTTTGTATTTTGACATTCTTATGTTGTAGTAGCTCATGACTCAGTGAAACTAGATCTGGGATCGGGGTTCTTTTATTCATGTTATTAATGATGTCCAAAATCTTAGATGCTTTATAAAAGCGAGACTCTTGTTGTAAATGTGGTTATTTTCCTGAAAATAACTTTTAATAACTGTAATGTGTGGCTTGCCTGATTTCACGACCGGGTGTTTTTGGGGTCGTGACATATGCGTGCACTACCCGTCCCACACCTATGGTCCAGAAGGCATTTGGACCTCTATCTCGGGGTGGTTTTAGACTTAACTTAGGTTGCTCAAAAATGAGAAAACTAGGCGACATACAAAAACAAGTTGGACTTTCATGTATAGGCAAATAAGGGCTCAAGTAGGCCTCCACACTTAGACAACAAATGCATGCACACAAGTTAGGCATTTGACGGTTGCAGATTTTAAACAAGTTAAGGTTGTAGAATCCTATAGCCATGACTCTATGTGATTCTGGATTTTAATAAGTAGGCAGTTTCATATGTAAAAAGCCATTTTCTTAATACAATTTCTAAAAGCCTACACAGTTGCCTACCGATCATAAGTATAAGAGATTAAACCTATAGGCATGATGTCGCAGTAACTAACAATGGTAATCACTGGAATATATTCGGAACTGCTTAGTCGAATCCTATAGGCATTCTTTCTAACAATGATGATGCCACAATATTGAAAATTCGGCATTAGTAATTGAAAGAAACTAGAAGGATAATAATTATGACTGATTTAGACCATATAGGCAGGACTTCTATAGTTATAATTGAAACTAATTTTAGATCCTATAGGCATGATATCTAAATTTTGTAGATTAACAAAGTCCTATATGATCTAATGCATGTGCACATTTAGATGTTGGTCATTTAATATCCTATAGTCTTGGTTTCTAATAGGTAAAAGCAGAACACACTTGAGATAAGTAAAGAACCTATACGCAGGATTTCTAACACATAATAACTGAACATGTTTGAGCATAATAACACATTTGAGCAAAGTAGAGCACCTATAGGCAAGATCTCTACCCATTTTAAGGCAACTGTTAAGATAACCCCCATTTTCCCAATTTTACTAATACCATGGAACGACCCGACCGGCATTTTGCGCTATCGGACCCCGTTCCCCTAAATGAAACTTCCCATAGCGGCAATTTATGATTTATGAATTGCGGGGGCTGGTGGTTGATGCGTGGCTAGAATTCATGATTTTAAGCATTATATACCTTGCATTTTATGTGCTTTAATGATAAAAAGACACGTCGTATGTGCCTAATGAAGTTTATTTAATGTGTAGGTGAGTTGGAATTGGAAGCCGAGCTAAATGAGAGCATAAACGTCGGAAAATACGTGCAAGAGTCGAAAAGGAGCGATCCGGGACAAGCCTGGCGTTAGCCAGGCGTTAGACCCCAAACGCCAGGGGTTGCCTGGCGTTAGCCAGGCCTTAGAGCCCAAACGCCAGGGGGTGCCTGGCGTTAGCCAGGCGTTAGACCCCTAACGACAGGGTGCCTGTTGCGGTAAAGTCCGAGTTTTAAAGGTTTTTAAGTGTTTCCAAGTTGGAATAGAAGTCTTTTACACGTTTAGGGTTCATCCTAAACATATAAATAGACCCAAAAACATAACATGGGGAGGATTTAGATGGAGGAGTGATGTGGAGGAACACACCACGCTTGAAAGAGGATTCTACTTAGTTTTTCTTCTCTTCTCTTCTTTTAGTTTTATAGTTTATTAGTTCTAGAGTTTTGGGTGTTACATGAACGTTGTAGTTGAAGCTTGAAATTTTCTAATTGTTTTATCTTAAATGGTTTGTTTATTCAATCTTGCGCTTAATTATTTAATTTCTTGATCACCAATTGAATACTATCTACGAATCTAGGGAGATACTCGGGAGAGGGAATTCTAGATTGCATATAAGATTGGGTAGAGCAAGATCTTAACCCTTCAGGGGAGCGGATTTGCGGTTAGGATAGGAATATACCTAATCGCCTTGCTTGGTTATTATACGGGAATGTTCTTGTTAATCCTGATTCCATTGGAATATAGGCATTAGGTTAGCTTGAATAGGCGAGTTGTACTTCGGGAGAAGGCTACGAGCAATATTAACCTCGTCAATCAATAAACCTGATTTGAAGATTTAGGTCGAAAACTCAACGTGATTGTTTGCCAACCCATAACTCTAGAATATCAAATTACATTGAATTCGTCTTTAAGTTAGTTGTCTCTTTAATCTCTTAATTACTACTTTAGATTGATTTTAGTTAAATATTTGTTTGAGTTTAGTTTAGTTGATAGTTAATCACAAGTCCCTGTGGGTACGATATCTGGACTTAAAATCCTATATTACTTGTCGACCACGTACACTTGCGTGTGCATTGGGAAATCAACCAACAAGTTTTTGGCGCCGTTGCCGGGGACTTAGAAATTAACTATTCTACTAGATTGATTTTTACTTTTGTCTATTTAGTTTTTTTTCATTCTATTTTTTTATTTATATCTTAATTTAATACTTTATTATCTTTCTTGACATGGCATCTTGGAATGATAATTGGTCGAATAGTTGTTATTCTTATTGTGATGATCCTTGTCCGTATTGTGGAGGACCACACATGGCAATATTGGTCGAATAATTGGAATGAATGTGGTTGTCAAGGTGGCCATTGGGATGGTTGTCCTAGTTATTATTATCCTTCTCAG
>MDKI01144158.1:0-31283 GCA_005239505.1 Nicotiana paniculata | reverse complement strand
GAAGTCTTTGAGACGTTTAGGGTTCATTCTAAACATATAAATAGACCCCAAAACATCACATTATGGGGCTTATGCAGGACTTTTGACAGAGGGATTCGACAGAGGACTCTTGACGGAGGATTCTACTTAGTTTTTCTTCTCTTCTCTTCTTTTAGTTTTATAGTTCATTAGTTCTAGAGTATTGGGTGTTACATGAACGTTGTAGTTGAAGCTTGAATTATTCTTATTGTTTATCTTAATTGGTTTGTTTATTCAATCTTGTGCTTAATTATTCAATTGCTTGATCATCAATTGACTACTATCTACGAATCTAGGGTTGAACTCGGGAGAGGGAATTCTAGATTGCATATAAGATTGGGTAGAGCAAGATCTTAACCCTTCAGGGGAGCGGATTTGCGGTTAGGATAGGAATATACCTAATCGCCTTGCTTGGTTATTATACGGGAATTATTAATGCGTTCTTGTTAATCCTGATTCCATAGGAATATAGGCATTAGGTTAGCTTGAATAGGCGAGTTGTACTTCGGGAGAAGGCTACGAGCAATATTAACCTCGTCAATCAATAAACCTGATTAGAAGATTTAGGTCGAAAACTCAACGTGATTGTTTAACAACCCATAACTCTAGAATATCAATTTACCTTGAATTCATCTTTAAGTTAGTTGTCTCTTTAATCTTTTGATTTACTATTTTAGATTAATTCTAGTTGAATATTTGTTTGAGTTTAGTTTAGTGGATAGTTAATCACAAGTTCCTGTGGGTACGATATCTGGACTTAAAATCCTATATTACTTGTCGACCACGTACGCTTGCGTGTGCATTGGGAAATCAACCAACAACGGGTGACTATTCTGTTCTTGATAGAGCGGAGCGATACAGGTGGAAATTATAATATTGTCAGGGTGGAGGGATATAGGTGGCTATTATCATATTTTCAGGACGAAGCGATATGGTTGGCTTTTATGATGTTGTTAGGGTGGAGTGATACGGTTGGTTATTGTTGTTGTGATATAAATGTGGGCACAGAGGTGCCATTTGTGTGTGTTTCTATTTGATGACTCTTTGCTGAAGCTGAGCCTTTATTTGAGTTGAACTGTTATCACTTGTCCTGATGAGATTAATGTTATTGTTTTCTGCTATACTTTTTGTTGCCAGTCTTTGAATTATTGCAAAGGTTATTTGACTAGTGAGTATCACAAGACTTGAACCTCATCACTGCTTCCCCGAGGTAAGTCTTGATACTTCATGTGTACCGACCGCGGTGTACTCATACTATATTTTTGCACATTTTTGTGCACATCCAGGTGTTGGAGGCAGTGAGATTTTATTCGCCATGAGGATTTCAAGGTGAGATTTTATTCACCATTTTGGCCTATGTTGACTCTATTTCTGTTATTATATTAACACTTTGTCCGATTTTATCATGTTCTATTTATTCACATGTTGTTAAGTGATTAGCGTATCTAGTTTTAGAGACTAGGTTCCAACACGACATCTGTGTTGAAATTTGGGTTGTGAAAAGTTGGCATCAGATCCCTAGGTTCGTAGTTCTACGACTCACGAGCAAGTTTAGTAGAGTCTTGCACATCAGTACGAATACATCTGTACTTATCTTCGAGAGGCTACTGAACTGTTAGGAAAAACCATATTCTTTCTTTGTTTGTTGTACTGATTTATTACTCTAAAGTCTGAACCTTTACTATTTTATTCTCCTACAGATAGTGAGGACACACACTATTGGATCAACTGATAAGACACCACCGCCCCCTGCTAGATCCGTGAGAGGCCAGGGTCGAGGTAGAGGCCGAGGGCACGTGCTACAGCTAGAGCACCTGCTAGAGTAGTAGATGTGGAGCCTCTAGTAGCTCTTACATATCAAGAGCCTGAGCATGTTGAGCATGCACCTAAGTAGCTTATTTCTACACCGGGGCTCCAAGAGACCTTGGCACATTTCATGACTATGTTCAGGAGTTTGACCCAGTCAGGATTGATTCCAGTTGCACCAATTACTTCATAGGCTGGGGGAGGAGCTCAGACTCCTGCCTCTCATACACTAGAGTAATTGGCTCATGATTATCAAACACGGGGTGTCATGTCGGTGTAGCCAGTAGTTGCGGTTCACCCTAAGGTAGGGCTAGTTGTGTCGGTAGAGGGGCAGTAGAGTTTTGAGAGGTTTCAAAAATTCCATCCTCCCCAGTTCAGCCGAGGGAGTCTAAGGATGCACAGGGTTTCATGGATCAGTGTCACTGCATTCTGCGTACTATAGGTTTGGAAGAGTCAAGCGGGGTTGAC
Source organism: Nicotiana paniculata (assembly GCA_005239505.1). Lineage (NCBI taxonomy): Eukaryota > Viridiplantae > Streptophyta > Magnoliopsida > Solanales > Solanaceae > Nicotiana > Nicotiana paniculata. The sequence continues at coordinate 28,991 of MDKI01144158.1, read as the reverse complement.
CTTAATACTTTTCAGCTGACGGGGTCGGCATATAGATTGTGGAAGACTTATGAAGTGAGTAGCTGGTGAAACATCATTTACATGGTACCAGTTCTCTGATCATTTCTTGAGAGAGTTTATTCAACAGGCCCGCAGGGACGAGTTGCACAGCAAGTTCGAGCAGTTGTACCGGGGAAGTATAGGTGTATTCGAGTATGTTATGAGGTTTATAGAGTTATCTCGTCATGCTCCTTTCTTGGTTTCCACTAATAGAGAAAGAGTTTGTAGGTTTATTGAGGGACTCATCTATAGCCTCTGTATGGGATGCCATGGGAATTGGAGGCTAAGACTCCATTTCATCAGGTTATGGAGATTGCTAGGAGGTTGGAGCGCATCCGCGGGCAGGAGAGAGGTGATAGGGAGGCTAATAATACTCGAGGTTCTAAAGAATTAAGTGGTTTCTACACTTTAACTCTGACCCATCATGGTAGAGGCTTTGTTAGTCGGCCAATTCAGTCTGCACTTCAGGTTACCCGTAATGCTCCAGCTAGCTAGGGACACCATAGCACTAATATCGTACATCCATCTTTCACTGCACCTCCTGCATGGGGTTCCTACAGCAGTCATTTCAATCGTTCGGCATAGACTAAGTACCAGCAGCCACACCCATAGTAGTGTTATTTTGAATGTGGTGATACTAGGCACTTTATGAGAGATTGTACTGGACTTTGGAGGGGTAGACCTCAGCAGGGTACTTAGTCAATAGTGTTCGTTTCAGTTGCTACTCCACCTGCACAGCTAGCTAGAGGGGGGGACAGGCAGGTAGAGGATATTCAAGAGGGGGAGGCCAGGCCCATTTTTATGCTTTCCCGGGTAGGACGGAGGCAGTCGCATCAGATGTTGTCATTACAAGTATTGTCCTGGTCTATCAGAGAAATGCATCAATTTTATTTGATCCGGGTTCTACTTATTCGTATGTGTCCTTCTGTTTTGCTTCATATTTGGATATGTCTCGTGATTCTCTAAATATTCCTATTTATGTGTCTACTCCTGTTGGGGATTGTATTGTGGTGGACTATGTCGATCGCTCTTGTTTGGTCACTATTGGGGACTATGAGACTGGGGTTGATCTTCTGTTTCTTAAATATGATGGATTTTTATGTGATTTTGGGTATGGATTGTCTATCTCCATATCATACTATTCTTGATTGTCACCCTAAGATTGTGACGTTGGCTTTGCCGAGGTTATCGAGGTTGGAGTGGAGAAGTTTCGTGGATCATGGTCCTAGTAGAGTGTTGTCTATTATGAAGGTTATGGATGGTTGAGAATGGGTGCTTGGTGTACTTGGACTTTGTTAAAGATGTGAGTGATGACATTCCCACGGTTGATTCAGTCCATGTGGTGAGGGAGTTTTTAGATGTGTTCCCTACAGACTTACCGTGCATACTACCCAATAGGGATATTGATTTTGGTATTTACTTGGTGCCGGGAACTCAACTTATATCTATTCCACCATACCACATGGCTCCAGCAAAATTGAAGTCATTAAAGGAACAGTTATAGGAATTTCTAGATAAAGGTGTTATCAGGCCGAGTGTGTCACCTTGGGGTGCTCCGGTTCTATTTTTGAAGAAGAAAGATAGATCCATGAGGATGTTCATTGACTACAGGCAATTGAACTTGGTTACTATCAAGAACAAGTATCCTATGCCGCGTATTTATGATTTATTTGATCAGCTTCAGGGTGCGAGGGTATTCTCAAAGATTGATTTGAGATCGAGGTATCATCAGTTCAAGATCAGGGCTTCATATATTCCAAAGACAACTTTCAGGACATGTTACGGGAATTGTAAGTCATGTCTTTTAGGCTGACCAATGCCCCACCAGCTTTCATGCACTTGATGAACAGCTTGTTTCGGTCGTATCTGGATTTCTTCATCATCGTGTTCATTGATGATAATTGGTGTATTCTCGTAGCCCGGATGAGCATGAACAGCACTTGAGGATCGTGCTCGGACTTTAAGGGAGAAGAAGATATATTCTAAGTTCTCTAAGTGCAAGTTTTGGTTAGACCCGGTGGCATTCTTTCTCATGTGGTGTCCAGTGAGGTGATTAAGGTGGATCCGAAGAAGATTGAGACAGTTCAGAGTGGGCCTAAACCTTCTACCGTTGTTGAGATCAGGAGTTTCCTGGGTATGGCTAGGAATTATCTCCTCTTCCTAGAGGGTTTCTTGTTTATTGCAGCTCTATACACCAGGTTGACTCAGAAGGGTACCCCATTCAGGTGGTCTAATTCGTATGAGGAGAGCTTTCAGAAGCTCAAGACTGCCTTGACTACAGCTCCAGTTCTGGTTTTGCCTTCGGCATTGGGTTCATATACAGTCTACTGCGATGCTTCATGGGTTAGAATTGGGTGTTGGTTGATGGAGGATGGTAGGGTGATTGTCTATGCTTTACGTCAGTTGAATCCCCATGAGAAGAACTACCCAGTGCATGATTTGGAGCTAGCAGGTATGTGCACGCGCTCAAGATTTGTAGGAATTATCTTTATGGTGTGGCTTGTGAGGTTTACACGGATCACCAAAGTTTTCAACATCTATTCAAGCAAAAGGATTTGAACTTAAGACAACGGAGGTGGTTAGAGCTATTGAAAGACTATGATATCACCATTATTTATCATCCGGGGAAGGCCAATGTGGTGACCAACACCTTTAGTAGGAAGGTGGAGAGTGTGGCGAGTCTTGCTCTTATTTCAGTTGGGGAGAGACCATTAGATTTGGATGTTTAGGCTTTGGCCAATAGGTTTGTCAGTATGGATATTTCGGAGCCTAGCAGGGTCCTTGCTTGTGTTGTATCATGGTCATCCTTGTTTGAGCACATCAAGACGCGTCAATATGATGATCCCGCGTCAATATGATGATCCCCACTTGCTCGTCCTTAAGGACACGGTGCAGTACGGTGATGCTAAGGAGGTGAATATGGGTGATGATGGGTGCTGCAGCTTCAGTGCCAGACTTGTATGACTAATGTGGATGGCTTATGGGACATGATTCTTGAGGAGGCCCATAGTTCATGGTATTCCATTCATCCGGGTGCCACGAATATGTACCATGATTTGAAGCAGCATTATTGGTGGCAGATGATGAAGAAAGATATTGTTGAGTATGTGGCATGGTGTTTGAACTATCGGCAGGTTAAGTATGAGCATTACAGACCTTGTGATGTGCTTCAGAGGCTAGATATACCAGAGTGGAAGTGGGAGCGTATCACTATGGATTTTGTGGTTGGGCTGCTACGGACCTTAAGGACATTTGATGTTGTGTGGGTCATTGGAGACAGACTGACCAAGTCTGCATAATTCATTCTAGTCATGACTATCTACACTTCAGAGCAGTTGGCTCAGAATTTTCTTAGAGAGAATTTTTGCCTACATGGTGTTCTTGTGTCTATTATATCGAATCGAGGAACTAAATTTACATTGTATTTTTGGAGAGTCGTGCAGCATGAGTTGGGAACAAAAATCGAGTTGAGTACGACATTTCATCTTCAGATGGACAGACAGTCCGAGCGTACTATTCAGATCTTTGAGGACATGTTAAGAGCATGTGTCATTGGTTTCTAGGGACAATGGGATCATTTTCTACCATTATCAGAGTTTGTCTACAACAACAGCTGCCAATCGAGTATCTAGATGGCTCCTTATGAGGCCTTATATGGGAGGCAATGTCGTTCTCTGATTGGTTGGTTTGAGTCTGGGGAGTCTAGGTTGTTATGAACTAATCTAGTTTGTTATGCTTTGGAGAGGGTCAAATTGATATAGTAGTGGCTTCATACAACACAGTCCAGGCAAAAGAGTTATGTTTATAAGAAGGCTCGTGATGTGGTATTCATGGCGGATGATAGGGTTATACTCAGAGTTCACCCATTAAGGGTGTGATGAGGTTCGGGAAGAAGGGCCATTTGAGCCCTCGGTATATTGATCTTTTCGAGGTGGTGGAGAGAGTTGATGAGTGGCCTATAGACTTGTTTTTCCATCCAGCTTATCGGGACCCGTCACATGTGTTGGATTTTAGCTCGGTGCAATTGGATAATTATTTGACTAATAAAGAGGAGTTGGTGGCCATTCTAGATAGGCAAGTTCGCAAGCTGAGATCGAAGAATATTGCATTGGTGAAAGTTCAATGGAGAGTTCAACCGGTCGAGGAGGCATCTTGGGAGACCGAGCATGATATGCGAAGCAGATATCCTCATCTTTTTGGCACTTCAAGTATGATTCTAAACACGTTCGAGAATGGACATTTATTAATGAGCGGGAGAATGTAATGACCCGACTGGTCGTTTTGTGTATTTAAGCCATGTTCCCCTATTTAATGCTCCCCACATGTGTATTTGTCATTTTGTAACTTGCGGGGATGCTTGGGTTGGTTTTTGGGAGGATTTGGATTGAATTGGAATACTTAGTTTCTAGTTTGGAATCTTAAGTTGGAAATGTTGACCAAGTTTGACAATTGTAAATTTGACCTCATATTTTGATAGTTTTGTTAGGTTTGGATGGTGATTTTGGAGTTAGGCGTATGTCTGGATTTGGATTTGGAGGTCCCTAGGTTTATTTGGATATAATTGGAAAAAGTTGGCAAATTGAAGGTTTACAAGTTCATAGGTGTGACCCATGGTTGACTTTACGGTAATTGATGTCTGTTTGGGATTTCTAGCCTTAGAATAGGCTCGTTTGGTGAATTATGACTTGTGTGTATAATTTGGGGTCATTTCGAGTTGTTTCGGCGTAAGTTTGAAAGTTGAAAATTTGAAATAGTTCATTAAGCTTGAATTGGTGTGCGATTTGTGGTTTTGAGGTTATTTTGTGTGATTTGAGGCCTTGAGTAGATATGTGTTATGTTTTGATTGGTTGGTGTGATTGAATGGGGTCCCGGGAGCCTCGGGCTTGTTTCGGATGGGTTTTGGACCATTTCTCTCATGTGTGGAGTTGCTGGTTTTCTAGTGTTGGTGCCTTCATCGCGACCGCGGAGGGAGTCACACGATCGCAAAGGGTGTTTTGGTGGCTGACGTTTTTTTCTTTTCGAGTTTGCAATCAGGATGTCGTTATTGTGGAGCATGGGGGCAGTTGCCTTCGCGTTCGCGGCCAAGGTTCGCGAAGGTCTTGCTCGCGTTCACGAGAGAGTGGGCTGTTGGCTATCGCGAACGCGATGTTGAGACCGCCATCACGAAGTGTATTTCGTCAGTGGCTTTAGGTTGTGCTTTGCGAACACGGAGCAGGTATAACATTCGCGAAGGGTACTTCTGGGCAGAATATTTAAGTTGTTGTTTTCGTGGTTTTAGCCTATTCTTTCATACGTTGAGCCCTAGACTTCGAGAGGAGGAGATTTTGAAGAAGCATTTCTCTACTACTTTATAGGTAATTAATTTTTACTTGGATTTGGTTTTATCTATTGATTTCTCATGAATTTCTTTACTTAAAAATTAGAATTTAATGTGAAATTTGGGATTTTTGTTTACAACTTAAGAGGGTGTAATTTGGAGATTTGGAGGCCGATTTGGACCTGACTTTAGAATCTAATTACATATTTGGGCTCGGGTTATGGATATTCTGGATCTACCCCTTGACTCAGATTTTGACAATGTGGGCCCAGGTTGACTTTTGTTGACTTTTTTAGATTTGATTAAAGATTGAAGCTTTATTGTTTGGAATTGATTCCTATGACTTTGTTTGACGTAATTGCATTGCATTTGGCCAGATTCGAGTCATTTGGAGTTAGATTTGAAGGAAAACACGGTTTGTCATTGATTAAAGCTTTCCGAATGGAGATAAGTCTCTTGTCTATCCTTATAAGAGGAAATTCTCTCTATAGAATTTGATACTTGTTGCTTGATTTAGGAGCCACGTATATGCGAGATGACGAGCATATATACGTAACTAGGTTATGACCATATTCGGTAAATGTTTGGCTTATGATTATGACTTATTAGACTATGTGAACTCCTTATTCATGTTTCGTTGATTCTATAATTACGTGATGACTTGTAATTGTAGCTTGGTGACTTGTCAAATTTGGCATATATAATTGTTTTGCCATATTGAGCTTTTTTATGGAGCCGTAGACATATACTTGTCTTATTGATTCATGATTTGGTAGTTAAATAGCTTATCTCATTCATGATAAATATCATAATAAGACTTCTGAATGATGAAGTTACTTATTGAATTGTTGAGATGAATTGAATTACAAGATTAGCCATAGCCATCTTTTAGCCTTATGTTCTTTTATCCGCGTTTCTATTATTATGATTCGGTGCCTTTAATAATGTTGTCTCATACATATGTCTATGAGTTTGAGAGTTGAATATTATGGGGGAAACAAGAATTTGGGCACCACAGATATTATGAGTGGATATTGGTTATTGATGATGTTGTATGAATTGGATTTCACACTGCAACAGTATTAGGTGTGGATTAGGTAGTACGCTGCCACGAAAAATATGTATGGATCGGGTGGTACACCGCCACTATATATGAGTGGATCGGGTGGCACACCGCCACGAGAATATGTGTGGAATGGGTGGCACGCCACCACGAGATTATGTGTGGATCGGACGACACACCGCCACAGAATTATTTGTGGATTAAGTTGCACATCGCAACAATTTTTATTACTATTAATGGACCGGGTTGCACACCGCAATAATGCTTGAATTTGATGTCATCCCTCCAGAGTCAGGTGATTACTCATATTACTTTGAGCCCTGTGAGTGCATGATACTCAAATTGGTATTGATTTGGACACTCTGTTAGTGTCGGGTATATGGAGTTGTGCAGTGAGAATTGATATTGGACTATGAGTGTGCATTGGTAGCATAGACTCATGCAGTAGCTCTTACTTTTATCTGAGTGTTATTTGACGCATATCATGATTGTGAAAGATTTGAAATATCTGATATTATGTGATATCTCTTGTTTTAAAAGTATGTTTACATACTAGCCTTACTGTGCTTCTACTGGTAGATTTGATTGATAGTATCATGCTTTATTCCATATGTTGTTATACCTCTTGTGATTATTGAGTTGTTAATAGGTCCGACTATTGATCTCTCGCCGCTGCTTATTCGAGATTAAACTTGATACTTATTGAGTATTGTGGTTTTGTACTCATACTACAATTCTATAAATTTTGTGCATGTTCTGGACTGGTATTTGCGGTACCCATTGAGCTGATTAGGAGTATTTAATTGGAGACTTCGTATTGAGCTGTTATACTTTATCCGACTCGCATCACATAGAGTCCCCGTCCCTACTTATTCATTTATGTTTATGTATTTTTTTCCCTGACATATGTTGTGTGGGGGGTTTGTTAGATAGTTGTGTGGTCGTATTTAGACCTTGTCTTTGATTTATAATTATGATGTTGAATTGGTATTTATTCGGCATTGTTATTTATATCATGAAACAATTAATGGCGTAATAATTGAACTCTATAGTTGTTATTGTATGTTGACTTGCCTAACGAGTGGGTTAGATGCCATCACGATCCTTTGGTGAAATTTTGGGGGATTTCCCAAACCACCACTCCTTTCATTTCGCTTAATTCAATCTGTTAGTAGAAGTATACCTGGTTTATATATATGTAAGTCTTGACCTTTGTCTTTTGAACTGCTGTTGCATTTCTCTTACTTAGTAAAGAACTGGTCAGCGAAGTTAAGATTCAAGTCTCAATGATCAATACCCCTATTTGTTTTCCAGCTAACGATGGAAAATAGTGTTACCCCAAACTATTTCTAGAATGTCTTCCCTGCTATATCTTCTCAAATTTTCGTCAGAATTCATTTTCCTCCAAACAGTTCCAGGTTGGAAGTTCTTGCCCTCACATTTCTTTGATTTATTCGTCTTGTAAGCAAAATGTTGGCATCATAGTTTCTCCCTTCAGTTACACAACGAAAGCAACACCATCTTAGTATAACATTGTCCAGTTCCACAAGACTACCAAATGTTTTTCTTGTATCCAGCAGTTTGTCCAAGTACTTTACATCAACTTAAAACAGAGTAACATTGCAAATCAATATAGCTATTACAAGGAAGTAACTAGCATCATTCCTTTCTAAACTATATCAATTGTTGAACAGCTGCATGAGCTACAAACTAGCAGTCAAAAATAAGGAGTATTCCTGTTGCTTCTCTTGTTGCTTTATGTGGTCTGCCACATGTGCAATTACTCCAGCTCCAGCATTGTGAAACCATTCATTCTTTACCTGTTACCAGGAATAGTGATCAAATTAGATACAGATATATAGGTTGGAACCTTTAACATATTTTCCAGGACTTTACATGGATATTGTTATGGGCGAAGAAAGGCCAAAATGCTGAGTGAAAGCTAACATCAACTTTCTTCCAACTGAACTGATGTAAGCCACGTATCATTTCCTCTGTTCGAAAAAGATTACTGAGATTCAGTACGCAGTAAAATAAGCAGATGTAAGGGCTTTGAGATTCATTTTCAACTGTCAGAAACAGCTTTTTAGTAATATTACCTTCCATAATTTCATGGTATTCCAATGTGGTCTGTGCGCTGGGTGCATTTTGAGCTGCCTCCTTTGCTTTGGCTGCCTCAGGAGGGAAATGGGGACCTTCAGATGGAACGCCTGAACAATATTCCATATCCACAACATGCTTGTATCCATCCAAAGATCGCCGAGGAGGCTGCGAGTTTAAGAAATCTTTAGACTGATAGAGAAACACATTCATCCTGTTATACTGAACTCCTAAAGGATTTTATCAGAAAAGTGTCTTTGAAAGATGATTCTACTCTGCATCACATTCCCTGACCAAGGATGGTCCTATCATGATAAATATGAAATATGATAAAATATTTTTGCAAATAGTACATAGATCCTACTAGAAGAACTAAAAGTATGTACACATGCCACGACTAAAATAGCTACTGCAAAAATCAAGACTATAAACACAAATGATCCTTAGATTTGCAGTGTTAAAGGAGAGAACAGAAGAGCAGCCTTTTAAGGAAATAATATCTGCACTACTTCCTCCAACAACATGCAGAGTCTTTCTTGGTGGTTAAACTGCATAGAAGCTACTCCAGTTTTAGTTCAAAAGTTAAATCGTTGTATATTTTTCACTCGGAAATCACAATAACTCACCATGAAAATAGATCTAATTTTTCCTCCAGAGAATGAGAAAATGATTGACATGAAACACATGAAATAAGGAATTAAATTTCCAATTCAAGGAACTGCCAGATCTCTCATATTCACTTGAAAGGTCTAAAACCTGCAGTTTCTGACTTCATAATAAGACAACATAAAAATCAAGGTTCCCCTGAAAACTCAATTGATTGTAACACCTACAAAGCAAAAAATTTGATAAGCTCAAGTTATGTGGTATATCTCAATGAAAAGATACATTTAACCTATCCATGTGCAAGAAACTCTTGCACATAGTAAGCAAAATACAAGGGGTCCCTGTTTTTTGGGAATGTCAATAAATTAGTCTAACTTTGCGGTTTTATTTCACCAACAAGGCAAAATGTATAGAACTAAAGCTATAGGTATCCATCTAATACACCTTCAAGTATTGTTACTATCCAAATGAAAATGATTGGCGGTTGCTGGACAAGAGATTACCGGGGTTCTTTTCTCACAAAATTGCTTTTGTGCTTTTCATCCTAATCTCTCGTGTTTGAGCTAATTTAAGTACTTATACAGTTACATCTCTCTATAATAACCTTGTTTATTCTGATCTTTTGTTGTCTTTTACACTGATCAGCTGAATTACACCTATAACAATATTTGATATTTAGTTCTTACTTGGCTGTTTCAGAGAAGATACCCAAAAACTATTCTTTTTCCAATTTGTTTATATTATAAAAGATAATAAAGTTATTTTATTTTAAAAGCTCAAATGATATTCATATTTCACTAATTAAATAATTAAGAAAGTTAATAAGATAATAATAAGGTGGAACATATGGAAAATGGCAGAATACAAAAAGTCAGCAATTTCATCTTTTAATTTCTCTTGTTCCAAGTTACCAAGAGTTTTTTACATTCCAGAGTTCTCGTTGGAACTCATAAAATTTCTTAAAGTTATGTTTCCACTAAACTAGAATTGTTAGAGTATATTTGGTTATTATAAACTACTCCAATAAATATATAAATATTTGAGTAAGGCCGTTATAGAGAGGTAACATAAAAATTGTGTTCCAAAGAAAGCTTGCCTGTTATAGTGAAATGATGTTTTAAAGGTAGCTGTTATAGAGAGGTTTGACTGTATAATCCTATCGAGTATGTTTGACCTTGAAGGAGTGTTCCATATAAAGTAGATAAATCTAGCACACTGTCCACCTGCCACCACCGCTAATATGGGCCCTGATAAGAAGCTCCACAGTCCCTGTTGCCGGGACCAACAACTCATCCACCAACACCCATCCTGCTTCTACAAACACACAACCTTGCGGGATTTGGGGGAAGTTTCAAGAGGTTTGAGGAACAAGGTCAGTGATGGAGTGTGGAAAAGGCAGCAAAAGTTAGTGATGTTATTAAGAACCCACTTAGTTTAGTTGTCTATTACAAAAATTCTGTGGTGATTTGCACGATCATAAAAGTAAAAGCTAAGTTACCCAAAAAAGCAAGGGTAAAAGGTGCAAAATACGACTGTAAATATATGTTTTTCCTCTATGTGCTGTGAAAGCTAAAGGTTCCACTTAGATCTGAACTCAGCCTGCTGGAATCAGAGTCCAATGTACTGATGACTAGACTGTGGAACCATCAGTCGAACTCTTGTAAAAATGATTATATATCTACAGATCGAAGTAACTTCACAAAGAGGTAATCTATAACAGTAAGCATGCAGTCAATGTGTGAGAATTTAAACGAAGTTACTGGAACTGATCTATGAGCATTTAACAGCCAAATCACGTGTTCTTTGCTACAGTAGAATGTCAGGAGGATTATCTTTGAAGTAGTGAAGTGAGAATATTAACTCCGCCCCTATACTAAGTTTCAAGCCTCCATAAAAGAAGAGGGTTGTAGTACGTCGACAGTTAAGGGAAAAACTAGTCAATTCATGATGAATCTTAAACAATATTGAATAAGTTGGGACGTGCTTGGTATTGGATCAAAATGGATATTTAGGATTTAGATAGCCAACAACTGACGTGGAATTGAGGTGTAGTTGTTGCAATGAATGGAAAATACTACTTAGGTGCTTCATTTCTCCACATTAAAGCAACAACAACAACCCAGTGTAATCCCACAAGAGGGGTCTGGTTAGGGTAGGATGTACGCAGCCTTACCCCTACCCTGGAAGGATAGAGAGACTGTTTCCAATAGACCCTCGGCTAAAGAAAATATGGAAGAAGCACTAATAGCAAGTAATAGCAATACACAATATTTAGAAAACTAAATTCAAGATAGCAAAAGAGAATATGAAAGAAGTACTGATAGCAAGTAATAACAGTACAAGATATGTAGTGATAGCAAACTAAGGGAGTACTGATAGCAAGTAATAACAGTACAAGATATGTGGTAATAGCAAACTAAGGAAAAAGAGATACCATACTAACAATAATACTATTGAATAGAGGAAGACAAAGGGAAACGCTCGACTACCTACTAACCTTCTACCCTAAATCTCAACCTTCACACCCTCCTATCAAGGGTCATGTCCTCGGTTAGCTCAAGATGTGTCATGTCCCGCCTGATCACCTCTCCCCAAGACTTCTTTGGCCTACCTCTACCTTCCTCGCATCCCCCAAGGTCAATCTCTCACACCTCCTAAGGGGGCATTTGTGTTTCTCCTTTTAACATGCCCGAACCATCTTAACCTCGCCTCTCGCATCTCTTTCCCCACATTAAAGCAACTAGGATAATTCTTTAGTTGCTATACCAAGTAGAAACTGGCACCCAAAGGTGTGGCCTAGTGGTCAATGAAGTGGGTGAGAATCATTAGGTCTCGGGTCCAAATCCCAGAGGAGGCAAAAAGCACTAGGTGATTTCTTCTCATCTATCCAAGCCTTTGGTGGATAGAATTACCTGATACCTGTTGCTGGTGGGAGGTGACAGATATCCCGTGGAATTGGTCGAGGTGCGCGCAAACTGGCTCGGACACCACGATAATTAATAAAATATACCAAGTAGAAACTAAAGGTACAACAAGGTAAAAGTTCCAGCAAGATTTGACCTCGGGTTAGTGGATTTTAGAGCCCAATGTCCTAACCACTAGACTACAAATCTGAAGGTTGACCTACAATTACTTGAATCTCTATCCGCCACAGAGCTGCGGAAAGCATTAAAGAGGTTAGCATTTAAAGTAAAATATGAAAATTACATTACGAGGTCTTGTTTATCATTAAATCATTTTCGCATCAGAAAGCCCATGAGAATAGAATCATACTATAGAATGCTAATACAAAAATTACCACTAAAGTTAACCAACTTAAGCCTCTTTGAAGAGAAACACAGCTTGAACAGAAAGGACAAAGTTTGCATGACAGAAAGGAAAGCCCTTGTCTGAGTCATCAAAACCTCAGCACTCTGTGAGTGTTTCATGGTTGCAAATAATCAATATGTCTATTCCAAAACATAATGAAAGCTTAAACTTTAGATCTGAACCTTGTTTAATTACTCTTTACCTGAAACAGTAGCTATACTTGACCTCACACCAATTTATCCAGACTAACTAGCCGAATCCATAGTGCAATATTGTAGAAATCTAATCAGAATGAATGATTATCCCCTTGAAAAGTAATAGAGTATTTAATAATTATAAGATCACCTTGAAAAGTTCTGTCTCCCTTCTTATAGAGGATGTACGCCAACCAACCATATCTAGATTATGTCAAGAAATTAGTGCAATTACTGCAATGGAAGTAAAACTAATAATAGAAACAAAAAAAATTACTTTAGCCAAAAGAGAGAAAAGAAAACTGATATATATATACTGCAATGGAAGTAAAACTAATAATAGAAACAAAAAAAAAATTACTTTAGCCAAAAGAGAGAAAAGAAATATGATATATATATAATTTAAAGGAAATATGAAGCTTGAGAAACTACAAGGAGATGCCAAGGATACGGTCATAAGAGACATTAGCATAAAGAACACGACATTTGAAAGCACCGAGGGCCGATCTGCAAGAAGGAAAAAACATGTGTAAGAAGGTTAAGGATGGAAAAGGAAACTGCTGATCGGAAATGGTAGAAAGATTTTTTGACTCACAAAAATTTACCATCATCACAGTCGGATGCCATTCTAAGTAGAAGAGGTGGTTTGTTGGGCTTGCCCTCTGTGAGGAAGAGCTGACTACCAGTTCGACCAGCAAAAATGGGAGCAACTGGTGCTGCAAGTTTCTCTAATATAGGAACTCCCAGGAGAAATGGAAGCTAAAAAATAAAAGATAATCAACAGTCGGGATGTCAAGAGCCAACATAAATAATCACAAAGATTGTTCAAATCTTGCTGGAGTCATTATCTTACAGTTGGATTATTAAAAACACTTGCTGATGAATAAAACCTACCAATTACTTTCCCGGATTTGTATATCCAGTGAAGCAAGGAACAATTTGGATCCGAATAAAAATATAATGGTTAAAGAGGATTCATATAGACGACCTAACTTCTTTTGGCTCAAGGCAGAGCTGATTGATTGAATGAAGTACCAACTACTCCATTTAAATGTAGGATTACCCATGAAGAGGATTCCATTCAAGATAAATAGATCAGGATAAGAACATTTGGCAAGGTATTCTGGATAGATGTGCTAATAAACTAACCCATGGAAGAAACAATATTTATCAATATGGGCAGACTTACTCTGATTAGAAGTGTACTAGATGGTATGTCTACCTACCTACTGTCCATAGTCTCAATGCCAGAAGCATTGGAGAAAACAATGAATTCAATAAGAAATAGGTTTTTATGGGATAACAATGAAGACGAGAAAAGAATTCATCTGGTCAAACGGCAGGTGGTTCTGAGGGATAAGAAGGGGGTGGAATGGATGTAAGAAATCCGAAATTAAACAATAAAAGTTTGCTAGTCAAATGGCTTTGGAGGTATTACATGGAAGGAAATGACGTTTTGGAAGGAGCTGAAACGCTATTCATGGTAAAGGGGAAGGATGGAGAAATTATTAAAAGGGGAGTCTGGAAGAACATAAATAAGCTTTGGGGAGAATTTAACCAATTCACCAGATTGGGGGTGGATGATGGAATTAAAATTAGATTCTGGACAGATTTGTGAGCTGTAGACGAGCGCCTGAAGGATAAATTCCCTATTCTGTTCATCTGTTCAGCAAATAAAGAAGGTACACTTGCTGATTTTCATTCAAGTTCTGGTTGGCAAATTGTTTTCAGAAGGAATTTAAATGACTGGGAGATGGAGCTTTTCTGAGGGTTACTTTAGCAGGGAATCAGGTTGTATTGATCTTGATAGAATGGACTCCTTGATTTGGTTAGCAAACAAAGACAAAAAGTTTTCAGTTAAAAATTGCTACAGACTGTTGATTAGGCAATCAGGACAGTGGAAAGCTTCTTGGCCCTGGAAGCTGATATGGAAGACAAAAGCTCCTGTCATGGTAGCTTGCTTTGGGCGGGTAACAGCTTGCGGGGTATGTTTAACTGAGAATTACTTGCAGAAGAGGGGGGTTTTTCCTATGTAGCAGATGCTATCTGTGTCAAGAAAATCAGGAACCAGTTGACATCTTTTTCCCCATTGCAGTTTTGCCAGACAATGTTGGGATTTTTTTCTAACCATTAGAGGCTATGTTGCTCGGACTCTCCAAATATATCGCCGGGTGTGTGTCGGATTCTCCAAAAGCAGTGTATTTTTGGAGAATCCGACACGGTGCGGCAGTATTTTGGAGAGTCCGCGCAACGTAGATTAGAGGTATTGCTTGGGATTGCTACATAATCTGCAGTGAGGTCCTACCTCTCTCTCTTCAAACTCTCTCTCTCTCTCTCTCTTTGAACTCTCTAACGACTCTTTCTCCACCAGTGACCAACCCAGTGCCGCCGACCACTATCCCCGGCAGGTAGGCCCCTTCTCTCTCCTCTCTCTCTTTCTCTCTCTCTCCTCTCTCTCCTCTTCTCTTCCTTCTTTTTCTTTTTTTTCTTTTCTTCTCCCTGTGCTGTTCTTTCACCCCCAGTGACGTACCCAGCGACGACGACAAACATCCCACCCCTTCTCTTTCCTCTCTCCTTCTCCCTCTCCTTGTGTGTGTGGGTGTTGCATCTGTGTACAGTGAACAAGCAGGACTATTCCGGCGAGATCCAGCCACGCGTCGGCGTGTGAGAAACCATACAGTCAGATTTCCAGCAAGATTTTCCCTCTTTGGTGGTCGCCTCCTCAAATCGACCTGACCCACCCAATTTCCAGCCAGTTCCGACGGGACACAGTCATTCGGGTCAGTTTTCCGATGAGCTCCATTGTTTCCGTCGACCTCCATCCATCCATCCAGGTGTCCTCTACTGTAATTCCTCCTGCTCAAGGAGTGGCAACATCGTCTTGACGTCTCCGACTACAATCCAGGTTCTATCTTTCTTGATTTGCTATATTTTGCTTCGCTCATTCGTATTTGCTTTCCTGTCCTTTAATATTGATGCTTGTATTTAGTCCCATTTACCTTTCTTTAACTCTAGAACCGCCGTTTGTTTCATTGTCATATTTAGTAAACCCCTAATTAATTTACACATGTTGTAGTGGCTCTGATGAACAATGGTATATTAAGGTCGTGTCCTCGGTTGGGGCTGGGGATGAGGGCCAAGGGTGGCAAGTGGGTTAAGGGAGCCTCTAGGATGAGAATTGGCTTTTGGAATATAGGAACATTGACATGAAGTCTATAGAGTTGGTGAAGATTCTCAAGAAAAGGAGGATCAATATAGCTTGTGTCCAGGAAACCAAATGGGTACAGATTAAGACACAAGATGTGGAAAGGTTAAAATTGTGGTACTCATGAGGCTCGAGGAATAGGAATGGAACAGGCATTTTAGTTGATAAGAAACTCAGAGAGCAGGTGGTAGAGGTTAAGAGGGTGAACGACAGGATGATGGAATTTAGCTAGTCGTTGGAGAGCTTACTTTAAACATAATTAGTGTTTACACACCTCAAGCGAGATTGGGAGAGGAGGCCAAGAAGCATTTTGGGAGGATTTGGATCAGGTTGTGAGAGATATACCGCTCACCGAGAAGCTATTCATAGGAGGAGATTTTGATGGCCGCATCGGGATAACTTAAGGGGGTTATAACGTTGTGCATTGCGGTTTTGGTTTTGGGGATAGAAACAAATGTTGAGTCTAGCTTTTGGATTTTGCGGAATCTTTTGAGTTTGTGATAGCTAATTTGAGTTTCTCGAGGAAGGAGGAGCATTTGTTGACCTTTCATAGTATGGTGGCTAAGACTCACATAGATTACTTACTCCTCAGGAAGGGTGATAGAGTTCTTTGTAAGGGCTGCAAGGTTATCCCGAGTGAGATTCTTACAATCCAACGTAAGCTCTTGGCGATGGATTTAGAGATTAAGAGGAAGAGAAAAAAGAGGACTTTATGCGACAGGCCAAGGATCAAATGGGTTGGCTTGACTACCTTCAGAGCTCAGAGGATGGGGGAGAAGTTGGTGGAGATGGGAGCTTGGGGGAGTAGTAGGGATGCAAACATGTGGGATAGGACAGCTAGTTTCATTCGGGAAGCAGCTAGAGAGGTTTGGGCGCCTCGAGGGGTAACGTTGGTAGATATCAAGGGGATAGGTGGGGGTACAAAGAGGTCCAAGGGAAAGTGGAAGGCAAGAAGGCCGCGTATGTGAAGTTAGTGGAGCGCAAGACAATGAAGATAAGCAGACGCATAGGAAGAGGCATAAGGCGGCGAAGAAGGAGGCGAAGTTAGCGGTTACGACAGCAAAAACAGATGCGTTTGAATACTTATATGAAGAATGTTGAGGACAAAGGCGAGGGTAAGAAGCAGTACGGGCTAGCTAAGTTGGGAGAAAGGAGGGCCCAAGACCTAGAACAAGTGAAGTGCACCAAAGACGAGGATGGAAAAGTATTGATGGAAGAGGCACACATTGGACGTAGATGGCAGACATACTTCTATAGACTCTTGAATAGAGAAACGGACATGAACATCGTGCTAGGTGATTTGGAGCACTCTGAGAGTAGTCGGGATTGTGGGTATTGTAGACGTGTAAAGGTTGAGGAGGCTGAGGGGGCTATGCGTAAGATGAGCAGGGAAAGAGCGACCGGACTAAACGAGATCCTAATAGAATTATGGAAGAGCCTAGGAAGGGCAACTGGGCTCATTGGGTTGTTTAATGTCATTTTTAGGATGGCAAAAATGCCCGGGGAATTAGGTGGAGAACAATGATTCCCTTGTACGAGAACAAGGGTGATATTCAAAATTGAAATAACAATAGGGGTATCAAGCTACTAACTACACTAAGAAAGTTTGGGAGAGGGTGGTGGAGAGGTGAGGAAGGGTGTGTCCATTTCGGAGAACCAGTTCGGATTCATGCCGAGGCAATCGACTACAGAAGTGTTGGGAGATAGATGAAGCAGTATAGGGAGAGGAAGAGGGACTTATATAAGGTGTTCGTCGACCTAGAAAAAGCATACGACAAAGTCCCAAGGAGATTCTGTGGAGATGTTTGGAGGCTAGAGGTGTAAGCGTCCGCATACACTAGGGCGATTAAGGACATGTAAAATGAAGCCAAGACCTGGTAAGGACAGTAGGAGGAGACTCGAAACACTTCCCACTCGTGATGGGGTTGCACTATGGATCAGCGATCAGCTCGTTCTTATGTGCCTTGGTGATGGATGAGTAGACGCGACACATTCAAGAGGAGGTGCCTTGGTGTATGTTATTTGAAGATGACATACTAATTGACGAGACATGAGGCGATGTTAATGCTAAACTAGAGGTTTTGAGGAAACCCTAGAATCTAAAGGTTTCAGGCTGAGACGGAAAACTTGGAGTGCAAGTTCAGTGACGTGACTTCGGAGGCTTACGTGGAAGTGAAGATGGATACACAGTCATCCCTAAGAGAGAAAGTTTCAAGTACCTTGGGTCTATAATCCAAGGTAATAGGGAGATCGACGATGATGTCACCATATTCTTTTTCAAAACTGTTGTGTTTATACTCTCCTTGAGCCGAGGATCTATCGAAAACAATCTCTCTACCTTGACAAGGTAGAGGTAAGGTCTGCGTACACACTAGCCTCCCTAGATCCCACTTGTAGGATTATACTGGGTATATGTTGTTGTTGTAGAGGTATTGCTTGGGTGATACCTCAAAATGTGAAGGGATTAATGGAAAGTTGGCAGCAACAGGTGGTTCCTAAGAAGTAGATATGGAGGACTGTTCCATTGTGCATTTGCTGGACTATCTGGCTGGAGGCGAACAAGGCTTGTTCTGAAGGGCAGAGAATTCTTATTCCTGGAACTAAAAATAGATGCTTACAAAACTAGTATTTCTGGTGTAAAAGTAGCCTTCTAGTAAGTCTAAATCAATATATGGATTTTATAGATCTCTTAGGAAGGAGAATATAATAGGCTACATGTTCTGTATTTTGCTTTTGTGCTTTCTTCTGACCATCTTGGTACGATTTAATAAAACCTTTACCTTATAAAAAAAATGAATCAGGATAAGAACAAAACCAGTATATGATTAAATGTGTAAAGACAACTGAAAATCATATATTGATGGTTTGATGAAATTCCAAAACAGGAACTCTTTTAACACTCAATTTTCCAATAAAACTTTATTATATGCCCCACAAAAAATTTCCGAAGGAGGATTTACCACAGTAAAAAGTCAAGTAACTTCTCAAGGATATATTACCACAAATACCATCCAAAGAAATCACATTTACCAAAAACCTTGTAATAAGAAAGAACCACAATTAGCATCATAGACATTCAACATATGGGGACATGAAAACTAACCTGCTTTTTCCCTCTCACACCAAGATGTGGCGTTGCCAAGGTGATAAAATTGATTGGTTCCAGCCCGGCAATTGAGCCTTTATTTGAGAAGCATGTCATTTTGAAGTTTGCATTAGTTGAAGCGACCACATCATCAGAAGGGTCACTATGGTTGGTTGATGTATAAAGAACAGCAGCAGCATATCTTGCAATCAATCCACCAAGAGAATGAGCTAGAAAGGAAATCTTCTTTAGGCTCTCTCGCTTCTTTACAACCAGCATGACCTGTTCATAATTAGTTGTGACATATATTAAAGGCAAATCATTCAGCAATCACAAGGTAAAATCCGACAACTTTAAAATAGGCACCTAACTTCAGAGAAAGCATGGAATGGAAAAAATTATGATTTCAAATCAGAGAAGTGTACTTGGAAACAACTTGACCATTCAGTTTTGTCAAAAAGAAAATTATGATAAGGAATGCAGATTGAACACTTCCACCATGAAAATCAAGAAAGAACTTTTTATTTAAAAATTGAAGGTGATAATCCAATTCGCATAACTAGTGGTGCATTAATAAAAGTTCATTGCTAATTCCAAGAAGTAGGCAGAGAGAAGGTCTTTTTACTAGTATTCAAAGAACCATTTGAGATCAGACGAAAGGAGAAAAAAATTTCAGATAACTTGGAAAATTCGATAGTACAATACATCATCTGGGTCTGTTTCTTTCAGTTCTTATAAATATGTGAAAAGGGTCATATCCACCACCATAGAACTGCTAGAAAAGTCTCCGCATTATGCCACATTTGTATCCCGCTTAGGAGGCCGAGCTTCCTGGATAGCAGCTACCAGGTCGGTTCACATATTTACATTTATCTATTATGATGGATAAAATATACCTCTAGAAACTCCGTCTATGTGCAAGCACAATTGGGTCCAAGCTCGAATGAAGGAGGAGGGAGAGAGTAGGTTGACGGCCAATGAAAAAGTAGTCTAAATAGTAAACATCTGAATACTCAAGAATGCTAAATAGAGCAAAAATGAGTACAAACGATTCATATAGCGAGCCCAACAAGGTTGGGACTAAGGGAAGTTGATGCTTGATTGATTGAGAGTATACCCTATATTTGCTTATTTGCACCAGACTTAGACCCAACTTACACCATGACACTCTGTAGTAATATCACAGGCACAACTAAGTCCATGCACCACTTCTTTTACTCACTTCATCAGCTAGCCTTTTCCCAGCTCCATCAATCCCGGAGAATGTTTTAGTGAAAGTGTTACATGAACTTGCTGCAAAGAAAAGAAGGAAGAAAAAGAGTCAACTGGCAATACCAACTGGCTAACTTTTGGTTCATCATTTAACATATGTTCAAGTTCTGAGATCAGGCTTCAAATTCATAATTATTTCATGAAGAAGAAACCACATTTAACTGAAACTATAGTTTAGTCACCGTTACCAATTCCAACGGAGAATTCATGTCCCATTAGAACTAAATTGGTCGCTCTTAATTGTCTTCTTCTCCCTCTTCCATACTCTCTCCTCTTCTTTCCTCCAATCAAAAAGGAGAAGGAGAAGCTATTTTTTATAATGGTGGTGCCAGACCTAACTTGCATGCACCTTAACTATTCCAAACGATACCTGCTACCTCCCACTAGCAGAGGTACTATGTAACTCAGCCACCAATTAGGTAGATGGAGAATAATCACATAGAGTTTCTGGACTCTACTGGGACATGAACACTATTCTCTCAAAAGTACAACTGAAATTTTCCCATTGATCTGGTTCTGCATTAGGGTAGGTTGTCTACATCACACTCACACCTCTTGGGGTGCGGTCCTTGCCCGGACCCTACGTGAATGAGGGATACTTTGTGCACGGGCCTGCCCTTTATCTGGTTCTGCATTAGAGAAAAATATCCATATCCTGTTTAACAGGTAACTCCTACAATGCTATTCAATCTACCTTGACCACAAGGACAAGAAGAATGGAGGAAAGAAGACGATGCAGAAATAACTTATCCTTCCTTGCTGGATGAACAAAAGTTTCTTTTCAAAAGGGATGCAAAGATGTAAAGAATTGGATTCTATGCATAGGATATATAGCTAATCTCGTTTACTGTTCCTTAGTAAAAAATAGTTAGACAGAAGCATAAAGCTTACTTTGTTGTTAATAGTCGCAGTGACTTCATCTTGTATTCAGACAGGAAGATGAGGGCGATTGAAAAGCGCCTATGTTTAATAGACAATAACTTACTAAGCTGTCAGAGTGTGATTCTCTATACCAGAATATAAGTACAGTGTTCGGACCCGGAACTTTCTTCCTGACAAATCAAATAATCATTTCATTTAAAATGCATTAAGATAGTTCCAAATGTTGAAATGTTAAGCATCGAGCTTCCAAAATGTATTGGAGTTAAATATTCTGGTTTACACAGCTTGTAAATTTTGGAAGTGAAGTATTCATAATATACTTTACTTTCACGGACACGACATTCTCATGTGATGGAAGCAAGAGCTTTTTGGCACTTCAGTATCTCAGAGTAGAGTGCAATTGAAGCAAGAAAATCGAAACTATTAAGCAAAAGCAAGAAAGCATGACATTAGACAATTTGGACAGAAAGCTATACCATAGATCACAAAGTTTCTTCCCAGCCGCTTTTTAAGCTCTGCTTGCGCATACGTCCAATCACTTGGGCTGCATCCATGCAAATAACATGACAAGCTAGTTGAGTACCAGATGCTACTATAAGATCTATGCATGAGATCAGCAATTAGCATAGTACCCATTAAAAAAACAGGTATAATATCATCGACAACCTGATGAATTGAGGTAATTGTACATCCACCTTTAGAAGCTTAACTCATGAATACCACAAAAGCATTTTACCCAAAATAGATAAAGGTGATGCATGTCAATCATGGAGAAGCAAGGAGAGAAGGCTCAGATAGAACTTCATGCTCCTTCGAAATTCGAGAAAAAGTAAAACATGTTTTAATAATGAAAAAAGACAACTTGAACCTAGACCTAGTATACCAACAGCAGTAAACACAATAATCAAGTACAGTCAAACCTCTCAGTTTGGCCGGAAATTTTTTGGTTGCAATAACGAAATGTTGTCATAGAGAACATATATAATATAACATCACATACAAAATCGGTTCCAAAGAAAACTTGGCCGTCATAGTGAAATGTTGTTATAGAGGATAGTTGTTATAGAGAGGTCTGACTATACTCATTTGTTATCCGATTGCAGAGATATTTCTCCTTGCTGAAACTTTCTCTTCAGCAATTTAGAATGACAAAGATTGAGCTTGACCAAAGTAAAGAATATTGCCATCAAACAGCCCAATCAAGAGACATGTTTGAGAGATAAGAACCATAAATAACTGTTACTGCATTCAAGACTTCACACCTTCTATCAGTTATGTAGAAGATACATGCATTATTACCTCTTGAAAATTACTCTTAGGTTCTACCACATGCACCCTATAAATGCTAACACTTTCTGTTTGCAGAAGGATAACATCAATTAAGCCCAGACGTATGCTTGGATGAACATGGAAACAGGTGACACACTAATTTGTTTAACTTTTATCCTAAGCATTTGCCATCTCAAATTGCTGATATCAACAGTGACTCATTCATTATTCACTTTCTATTTTTCTCTTTTGATCCTTCTTTTAAGTGCTCTTTTATACTTCAATTAGAAAGTAGATATATGGATGCTACCCTCATTGGGTGAGCAAACAATTTGCCTACCTTGCCAAGATGCCATGAACAAGAACAAGAAGATGCTCAGGCTTATCCTCCATGTCCAACAACCAACTTGGTGACAAAACACTTCTTTCAGTTGAACACATCACCTGGGCTCTAAGGCTTCCGTTTCTCCAAAAACTATTTATCCCTGCTGAAAGGGCGGGTAACTTTCTCAAAACTGTAGAAAAAGAATTTGCAAAAAAAATAAATAAATAAATGCAATACTATCCAAATTATCTGTAGCATAAACAAAGATGTGGAGGTTGCAAAAGAGCATATTGCCATCATATTAAAGAAGTTAATTGTCTTGTGGACTGTAATAAAAGCACGAAGGCATTATTTACAGCCTACCAATTTTACAGCAAAGAGCAATCATTTTAGTATGAGAAACTTCAATGACAATAAAATCACCACTAAACCATAGTAGAAGGGTTTCACTAAACTATGGATTCGAGCACATTACAAGAAAGGAGTGGACTATTCATCTAATGATGCTCTATCTCACAGACATGCAGAACTTGATTAATGCAGCAACATATCTCAATTACAACCTACTTGGACACAGGAAGTTCTACCTAGATATGAAGGTGATGTGGACATGACTAATAGCATGTTTGGCCAAGCTACAATAATCAGCTTATTTTGCGAAGTGCTTTTTCTCAAAAGTAATTTTGGTGAGAAGCACTTTGTGTTTGGTTAATTAATTTGAAAAGCACTTCTGAGCAGCAATTAGTGTTTGGCCAAGCTTTTAGTGTATTTTTCAAAAAAGTTCTTTGGGAGAGAAGCTACTTTTTTCTGCTTCTCCAAAACAGCTTCTGCTTCTCAAAAGCACTTTTTTTCGTCCAAAAGCTTGGCCAAACACTTCAACTTTGAAAAAGAAAAAGAAAGTGCTTCTACGATTGGAGAAGCTTGGCCAAACAGGCTAAGTCATAGTTGCAGTCAATAATATTAACCCGCATGCAATCCTTGACTTAGCAGAAATGAATGTTAAAACATAGACTGGCAGCACCTGTAAGCTTGGGGAACAGCTACTTAGTGCTACACACCCCTCATCTCTTGGGGTAGGGGTCATTCAAGGATCCTAGCTAGTCAACATATGATGACAGGTGTGTTTTACTGGCCTTCAATGTTGACTGATATTAAGAAGTAGATACAAGATTGTTGATATGTTCCTTAACATTTCACTTGTAGCCCTAGCTTATACTTCATAAGGTTTGGACGAACATTACCACGAAGGGCTCCTGAATCTGGGGGTACGGATACCCTTTTGTGGTAGTGAATAGGTATAGTAACTATGCTCATTCCTCCCATTGTCAGGTCCTTCCACTGCTCAGCAAGTGACCAGGCCATTTTTAGAAAATATCTACAAGTTACATGGTTCCCCCAGATAGTATCGTGACTGACCAAGACAAGATGTTTCTTAGCATATTTTGGAGGGGTTGTTTTAAGGGATCACGGACCGAAATTCTCTTTAGTTCAACCTATCAACCACGAACCAGTAGACAAACAGGGAGACTGTACAGATGTTTAGACCACCCTAAATGTATGACTCATCATAAACCCGGTTAGTGGTGCAAATGGTTGTCCTAGGCTGACTATGGTATAACACCAGCTTCGTTCAACCCTGCAAATGACCCCATTTAGGTGCTCTATGGAATTCACTCACCCAAGTTTAGTTTTAGAGTTTTTCTTACAGAATAAGGTTATAATGATATACCAGCTACTCCAAGCAAAGGTAGTTGATATTGAAGGTCCCAAAAGATAACATAAAGAAAAAGGCATAGAGTCAAATGAAGAACTACGCAGATAAATGATGTACAGAGAGAGAGTCCTACTATTGAGTGCAAGTACACTAATAATCAATAACTATTTAGCAATAGAAACCATAGTCTGCTGCATTTCTCAAGCCACTGAAGTGTCAAACAAACACTAAGTTAAATGCCATTGACAATAGGAATGGAAACAAAAGGCTTCAGATGTTTTTGTAGGAAAACCCCTATGTAAGAAACAATTTAGTTATTTATTTGAGATTAAAATTACATCCAAGGGTGCCGCCTAGCGATCGATGAAGCTAGGATGAAGACCATGAGAGACCAAGGTCTGAATTCCAGCAGAGGCAAAATGGTTGAGTGATTTCTTCTCATCCACCTAAATCGTGGCCCCTGATGGAATAGTTGAGGTGTACGAAAGCTTCTTGGCAATAATAAGACAAATTAAGACAGATACATATTTCTGGTTTATCGCTTTCAACTTATAGAAGACGAGTTGAATGTTTCAGCTTCAACAGAATATCTGCACATATCTGCTCAAGGCACAGAATTCAAAACAAAGATCTCATTTGTATTTAGCATTACTGTGTTAATCCATGTATCAGTTTCTTCAGCCTTCAAGCATTAACCAATTTACTAATAGAATGAAATTTAAAAGAATCATTACTGCATCCAATTAACGATCAAACTAAAATGCATACGCGTAGCCAAACAAACAACTGAACAAATTTCAATTAGAATTTGATATAAGCTGTAAAAGGAGGGAAAATAATTTACCAGAAAAGATGACAAAGTTCTTCCAATTAAAGGACGCCGATGAAGAACAACAGTAAGGGTAAGAGGAGGAATATGGATAGGAACATAAGACGGAATTGTTATTGGAATGAGAATGGTGCTTAAATCGAGGCAAATAATGATGATGAAATATTGGTGCCAATGACGCCATAAATAGGAGTTAGTGATTTGCCCGTCAAATTCGCTGGCGCCCTAAGCTTGTTGCTTGTTGTGTCAGCATCTCTCCCATTCTTTTCTTACTATATATTATCCATTTACATCCTCCATGCCCATGCCCATGCCCACGCCCTCGCCTATGGATATTTTAAAGAATAGATATTGAGGCATCCGCCATTTTTAGGAGATTTCTACTCCTTTATCTTGGGGCAACGAGCTCAAAGGCTGCTTGAGAGTTGAGATGTGCTGCATATAATCATCTATCTATGCAAAAGAACACGACTGTGTTAACCACAAAAAGCCACATTATTAAAACAAAATAAATTATTTTTTAAGAAAAAAACTAAATTTTGAATTAATTGGTTAGGCTACTTGAATTAATAAATATAGATATTTTATAATTATCAATAAAAAAAATACAAAAAATATTATACTCATTTAAATTAGAGTTTTAAAATTATTTTACAATTAAAAAATAAAAAAATTAAAAAACTTCCAATTCAAATTAGAGAGTAATTTCTTTCTAATTTAGTAGTAGTAGAAGTGTGTGTGTATACATATATGGGAGTATTTATTATACAAAATTGGTAGTTTATTAATAATTCATAGGTCAATTTAACAATATTAAGTAATGGATAATACAATTAGATAACCAACAAACAAACAAAAAAAAAAAAAAAATATATATATATATATATATAAGACTTATAAAAATAATTAGAATTATTATGAGAAAAGTCATACATATACACATAACTAAAATCATAATAAACAAATAGCCGTAAATGAAGAATACTAAAAAAAATCAAATGATATCCTACAAATACATATACTAATTAACTTCCTCATGTAGGAAAATTTAGTTAATAAATATAACTCATAATTTCATAATGAAAAAAATAAAAATATAAAGAAACTATTAGGATATTATAAATAAGATATTATATTATATATAAAACACATTTTATTAATTATTAAAAATATTAGTACGTTTTTTATAAAAAGAATAAAAGGCTTATCTCTTTATACATTTGATGAATTCAAAATTATAATTTAATAAAAAAATGATATTATTTAAATTTTAGTAAATATAAAATGAAAAACTAATCAAATATTATAGTAGAAATAAATGTACGAAAAGAGATGGATAAGATAATTTTATAATATTTATATTTTAAATTATTTAATAAACAAAATATAAATAAATAACACTCAAGAAAATTATTGATAAATTTAGACAATTGAATAATTTTAAACAATATAACATAAATATAAATATATATATTTCCAGAATAAGAAAATATATATGTATGTTCTACTAGAAGAGAAGTAATATCAAAATATTTATGTAACGACCTGGCCGGTCGTTTTGAGAATTCAAGCACCGTTCGGCGGCGTAAGGTCTTGAACAACTTCATATTAGGTATATCGACTTGTGTGCATGGTGAAATTCAGTTACCAGGTGATTCAGAGTTGAACTGGAAGAAGGATTCTAGTTTTGGAAGCTTAAGTGGTTAAATTTGACCGAAATTTGACTTTTTATGTAAACGGCTCCGGAATAAGTTTTGGATAATGTCAACAGCTCCGTATGGTCATTTTGGACTAAATCACGTGTCCGGATTTGGATTTAGAGGTCCGTAGAGTAATTTGAGGCAATTCGGCGAAAAGTTGAAAATTTTGAAGTTTGGAAAATGGAGAAGTTCTACCCACAGTTGACTTTTGTGATATCGGGGTCGGAATGTATTCCGAGAGTTGGAACATCTCCGTTATATGTGGACTTGTCTGCAAAATTTGGCATCATTCCAGGTTGAATTGATAGGTTTCGGCACGAGTTTAGAAGTTTGAAGAATTGAAAGTTCATAAGCTCGATTCATGGTGCGATTCATAGCTTCTTCGTGTTTTGATGTGATTTGAGACCTCGACGGGTCCATGTTAGAGTATGGAACTTGTTGGTATGCTTGGACGGGGTCCCGAGGCCCCCGGGTGTGTTTCGGACGAGTCGCAGATGAATTCCATGGTTTTTGGGGAGACTGAGTTCTAGTGTAATCGCACCTGCAGACCTTGGGCGCGGGTGCGATAATCGCAGGTGCGGGAAAGGAGGCGCAGGTATGAGAAGAAGCGGACTGGGCAGCATCCGCAGGTGCGAAATTTGGAGCGCACGTGCGGCACCGTAGGAGCAGTTTCTTGGGTGCAAGTGCGGTTAGCCATGCACACCTGCGGTTGCGCATATGCGACTAAGTGGGTCGCAGGTGCGGAAGTCCAGGCAGATTCATTTAAACAAGGGTTAGCCATTTTTCTTCACATTTTGAGTTTTGGACTTCGGTTTTGGGAGCGATTTTTGGGGGTTTTCAAGCTAATCGAGTGGGTAAGTGTTCTTCACCTAGAATTAAATATATTCCATGATTTTATCTTTTTTTTCATCATTTAAATTGTGTTTTGAGTTGAGGAAGATGTTGGTTTTTGAAGAAAAATTCTAAAATAAAAAATCATGATTTGAGGGACTAAATGGTATCGGAATTTGGTAATTTTCTTATGGTTGAACTCATATGGGAATAGGTGTTCATAGTTTTGTAAAATTTATCGGGTTCCGAGGTGCGGGCCCGGAGGTTGATTTTTGGATTTTGTTAAAGATTTAGACTTATGATCCGGAATAGTTTCTTATGTGTTGTATTTATGTTTTGAAGTCACTTTGGTTAGATTGAGCCGTCCGGAGGTCTTTCACCCGAGAAGTTCAATTTTAGAGTATCGGTTTGTCGTCTTGAGATAAGTATCTTGCGTAATCTTGTGTGGGGAAACTACCCCTTAGGATTTGAGTCTTCTGTGTTGATTGTAGTCCTTCTACGCAAGGTGACGAATGTGTGCTCGGACTTATTTGTAGAAGTTGGCCTTTTAGGAACCTTAGGTTCTTATATTCACTAAGTATGAATTTGTTCTTGACATGATTAAGTTCCTAATTTCTAGTTTCATCTTTACTTGCCTAATTTTGAATTTCATGCTTTTTGATTCACTCTTATTGCCTATTTGACTCCAAATTGACTAAACTGAAGATTTCATCACTTTTTACTATCATGCTCTATCTTCATAACTGCTTATCTCTATTTGTAATTTTCATCACCACCCTAAAATTGTTTAGTCTTAATTAAAGTTATGGTTACCTTCCTGCTGCCTACCCTTAAGTGAAATTGTTGAATATCCTCGAAATTTGCTCAACCTTAAAGGTAGTTTAGATATCTTATATCTTAGTTGACTTGCACTTATTTGAAATTTCCAAATTCGTGTTAATTTTTTGTTGTCGAATCGTGCAATTGGGTACGACTGTTACATGCCATTTTCTTCCTTGTTGCATTGTCCTTATTATGCCTAGTATTCTTTGTTGTGCTTATTCCTTGTGAACTAGCCTTGCCTTTATTGTGATCAGAGGTTCTTGAGTTGATGTATTTACCGTATCTTGTATTATTGTCATTGTTGTTATTGTATTTGTTGTAGTGATGCACGAGGTTTCTACCGTGCGGTTGTGGTTATTGTGATGCACGAGGTTTCTGTCGTGTCGTGTTTGGCATGACAAGGCGGGATATATATATATATATATATAT